>PVIH01002942.1:0-164657 GCA_004025045.1 Sigmodon hispidus
CTCCCTCAAGAGTGAGTCAGGTGTTCCTCTAGGTGGCGTGGGATCCAAAGGGTCAGTCCAGGGTGTTTCTGATCCCAAGCTGTTCAGTGGTTGTGGTTTGCCGCTTGGGCATGTTTGGCTTTTTTTTTTTTCTTGTTTGTTTGTTTAGAGACCATTAGTGAGTGAGTACATCCCCTGCTTATCTCTCTGAGTTTGTGAGTCATCCTCTCTTTCTATTAGCTGAATTTATCTGGGTTTTTCCCCTTTTGCAAAGAGAAAAAACTTAATAAAAAGAAGTTTGTCTTAAGGGTCTCTTCACACAT
The DNA here is from genome assembly GCA_004025045.1 of Sigmodon hispidus. Lineage (NCBI taxonomy): Eukaryota > Metazoa > Chordata > Mammalia > Rodentia > Cricetidae > Sigmodon > Sigmodon hispidus. Next base: position 303 of record PVIH01002942.1, read on the forward strand.
GATGCTAGCATTTCCTGTAATGTTCATAGAGGAGAGGTGATTGCTAAATGCCTACTATAAGACTACTTAATACAACCCAGCTTCCATTCTCCCAACGGCGTCTGCAAAAGTTTTTCTGCAAAAGGACCATCTCATTGTAGTAAAAATGAGCATGTGGTTATTATGCATGGAGATTTGTATTCTCCTGCAGTTATCTGGCATCAAACACATTCTCCAAGAGTGGCGAGAGTCTTCAGTTGCTGAGAAACACAGAAGAATTCTTCTGCCTGGAAACCCGGCTGCTTTGATCTGTCTGCTTTCCATTTCGCTGCCCATCTTTCTGCTGGCATGCGATGCTGGATGATGGTAGGCAAGGACCGCAGGCAGGAAAAATGCAGTGTTGTAGGAAGCAAATGATCACTTCGAGACTTCACTGTTTAATATTGCAAAAGCCTGTGGAGGGGGTGCTTGAGAAAAGCCAGTGGGCACGCTGCAGTCTGCATTCAAGGCGGTTCCTGTGCTCTGCCTGCATTTCCCAAATTCCTTTAGGGGGAAAGAACCATCCTTTCAATGTCTCCCCATGCAAAGTCTGAAATACCTAGCAAAGTGACTCCCAGTGGGTCTGCTCTAGATGGTTCTTACAATCAGAACAAATTGCTTTAATATCTTCAATTACTGGAGTTCTCTCTTTTGTTCTACCAGCTTTAGTCCTGCTTGTGAATAAAATTTTATATCTGGGGATTCCTCTTCCTCTTCTTCACACTTTTGAGGGGGACGTAATTAAGGATGGGGAAGGCTTTCTTCTCAGAGTGGCAAATGCACAGGCAGAGATACAGCAAAACCTAGATATAAGCCACTCTTATCCAACGTTTTCCACAGTGCCTCCCTGTCCCTTAGTCTGATGACTTTTGACACACTGTCACATGATCTAATGCATGTGGTAGTAAATGGAAGCACACTCCCAGAGTCGCTAATGTAACCAAAGTTAAGGTGCGGGGATAGTCTGGCAAACAGAGCGTGAGCCCCAACCCTGGGCTTCCTCACCTCTCTGCGCCTCAGAGAAGTTGCTTTAGCTCTGTGACGGTCAGTCCTGGTTTTGAACTCCATAGTTTGAGTAGGATAGGAGTAAAGCACACTCACATTGTTTAAGGGGCCATTTCCACGGAGGACTCACTGAAGGGAGACTGGGATCAACTGTATTAAAAGGGTAGGAGCAGAAAGCCACCCAGTGGGAGCATCTGTCCCTCTGCATCTTGGTTGCCGTGGAGTGAGCTGCTATGCACCTCACTCTCCACCAGGATGGGCTGCCACCTCTGACACGATAAATGGAACTACGTTCATCTACCTTTGAGTTGTTTCTCTAAAGTGTTTGATCACGGTAACAACAGAATTACAGACACATGCTCATCTTTCTCAGCCAGGAAAAGAAAGGAAGACAAAATATTTTACTGAGTCAGCACTGCTCAACACTCCTGATGTCCTAATATGCTCTTCATAAAATTTAGGAATCATTAGCTATGTTTTCATTAATTTAAACCATTAGCTCTTTACTATTTAGCTATCTCAACTTTTTTTCTTATCTTAAATATTGTGATTTAGAAATACAAGTTTAGGAGAGAGGAAAAGAGCTAAGAGTCCTCTCCCAAACAGGGGATCATGTGCATGACTTCTAAGTCCCTCAAGGTCCCCCAAACTGCCAGGAATTGACTCCACAGAAGACTCACAGTGCCTTAAGTAGCCCTATGCTGTGTGGGGCAGATCTGTGTGTAAGAGCCTTGACCCTGCGTTTGGAGAAACTCAACCCTTGGAAACTGCACTGCTATGCCTAGTTTGCTGTTTTGAAGCAGACAGAATCACTCTCATTGTCTTTTTAGCATAAGAAATGTACAGAAGACAGAACGATGGTTCTATTCCTTTCCATGTATCCCCAGCACTGTACATATTACCTGGCTCAGGCTTTAAATATCTGTTAGCAATGATGAGATAACTCTACTGACTTCAAGTTAGCTTGCACCTCTTTTGTCATAGGTACTCTATCATATGTTACTCAGACTGTTTATCTAAGATGTTTTTCAGGACCAAGAAAGATGGCTCAGTGGCTAAAACCCCTTCTCTTTTTTTCCAGCCAACCTGGGTTTGATTCCCAGCACCACTGTGGTGGTTCACAACTGTCTGTAACTCCAGTTCTACAGAATCTGATGTTTTGTTTTAGCTTCTGTGGGCACCAGGAACAAACACACTCCATGGGTATACATAACTGTAAAACCGTTATGCACATAAAATTTAAATAAATTTAAATTTAAGTACTTTAAGTGGTCCTTCAGTTTTAGCACAATATTCCAGGGTCATTTCACAAACAAAAAATATTATTTCCACCTCCTTCTAGTTGTCTCCTTTGTTCCCTTACTTAGCTTATTCAGAAAAAAAAAATTAAATCAGCTACACTTGTTCCTAAAAAATTCTTGGAGATTCCAAAGTATAGATTATATTTAGCTAGTACACATCCCAATATACTCAGCTGTTGACTAATGATTACATTTCCCTTTAGGGAGAAAACATGCCATTTCTGTCTAAATCTGTCCTGCTACTAATTTCAGCCCACAGCAACCGTTGAATCTTCATTTTGCTCCCCATGTTGGATACTGAGGTTCCTCTCCTCTGCATGCTTTCTTCAAAATTAAGGTTTTTTTAAAAGAGTTTTTTTCTGAATTAATAGTGCCTGTACAACATTTAGTGGTTGCTAATTCTTTCCTTCTCCCCTAATGAGGCTGATAATGTTTCCCTCTGCCCCCTCTCCATCTACACAACTGCAGAAAAAGATGGCCAAATAAACCTCACCTTCAAATGGGCATCACCACAAAGCACAGAAATAGCTGAAGAAACAGAGAAGGGAATGTTTCCTTGAGTGATGCTTTTCCTCTTTCCTGTGCTTCTGCAGGCAAGTCCGTTCCGGTGGGGTCTGGAACATTGTTACTCCCAGAAAAACAGCTGACATAGCTAATTTTAACTGTCCTTGGAAAAGCCTAGGAAGTTCAGTGCATCTAGTACCCTCTAAACCCATGATGGAACAGGACAAGACGAGGGTGTATTCTGAAGTAGACTTTCACAAGACAGAATGGGTGAAGAAAACCAGACAAATTTTTTTCCACTGGTAATTTTTTTTAGGACTTGAATTTCTACAATTTCAGGCTACTAAGTCTTTCTGAAATGAGTTCTGTTTCTTGGGAAGACAAACAAAAATCTACAAACGTCTTCGAATTCAAACCATCAACCAATAAGAGACTAGAAAACAGACCGTCCCTGGGATACAGGCTGAGTCAGTGAGGAGCTAATGACATTCTGGTTCTTTACAGGTGAAGAGTCAAGGAACACACAGCAGGTGACTGTGGAAACTGCGAGCCAACATGGCTTCCTCAGCATCTACGTTTGTGCGCCAGCATGTCCCTCGCTCTTTGGGCTTCTCCTGCTTCTCTGTTTTCACCGAAAGGAAAGAGAAAGTTGTGGTGAAATCTAAGGGACTTTATGGGAAGACCAAAAAGATCAAGTACTATTTTCAACTCTTCTTCCTCTCAGCGAGAAGGAGACAGTGAAGACACAAGGGAGTTCAGATGTGTGAACAATCCTGAGTTGGATCAGATAAGTTCCATGCTGATGATGATGACTATGCATGAATAAATGACAAGTCTCTCTGCTGAGAGCTGAAAGACAAAACTGGAGAGAGAAAGGTGGTTTAAAACTGTACAAGTGAAAATTTTCCATATGTGAAATGTTAGCCACAGAGAATAACAGAAAACACATCAATACACTCACACATGGTGTGGATTTACAACAAGCACTAAGGTGCCTAAAAATCCTGCCGTGCATACTTACTTCAGTTCAGATTCTGGGCTACAGGTAGAGCAAACATACTGTTCTCATCCACATAAGAGGGCCCTCTAGGCAGCTAAGGATTAAGTCCAGCCTGTATAGAGATAAAGACAAGGGTTTAACCTTCAAGATAAGTGGCTGGATCTCTGCGCCTATTAAAAAAAAAATAAAAAGTACAGTTCCCTTTCATATATTTGTTTCAAGAAATAATTTATGGTATTAATGTGAAACACATGAAGCACACACACACAAAAGCAAAACAAAACAAAAAAACAGCAAGCACAAGCATCAACATCTCTGCACTGACAACTGGGGAACGTGCATGGGAATGAACTAGGTCCTCTGAATTTGGATGACAGTCAAATGGCGTGGGCAATGTATGGGGTCTCTCACAGTAGGACCAGAATTTATTCCTACTGCATGATCTGGCTTCTAGGAGTCCATTCCCTTCAGAGGAACACCTTGCTCAGCCTCAATACTAGGCCGGGACTTGGTCCTACTGGATATACCAGACTGCATTCACTCACCTTGGGATTCCTTACCCTCTCTAAGGAACGAATCGGGCGAGAGGGAGCTAGAGGGTGACTGGAGGGGGGCAACAGTGGTGTTAAAACAAAGCTTTTAAGTGAAAAACAAAACAAAAAAAGTGTTTACTTTCTTTCTACCTTACATGTTTCTATAATGTATTTATATATACATACATATGGATATATATACATATATAAAATATAAAAACCAGGGAAAAGATGATTACAAAATTACAAGTAAGTGTTCAACTAAAAAAAAAAAATGGGCTTTTTGAAAACAACATACATTTAGGCAGTGAAATAGAATGACCCAATCCAACTTCCTTCATGCCCAGACCACTCTACAGGATAGTTAGGACTTAGGTGCCCACGCAATCAGCATCACTAATGGAAATGGAGTTCCATGTCTTTTGGAACCTAGCACTCTGGTGGGCCAGCACCCTGAGCACACAGAGCTTGTCAGGGATAGATACTGAGTAGTGATTCCCAGGCCTGCCCTCTGAAGAGCCAAGCAGAATGACACCTTTCACAGTTATCTACTTGGGCAAGGACTGTCCTTTCTTATAATAGGTGCATAACTGGGCCTTAAGGGGACACAGAACAGGTATCTGGGCTGCAAGAACCTCAAAAAGAGAGAGAGAGAGAGAGAGAGAGAGAGAGAGAGAGAGAGGGGTTGAGTTCCCATAGATGGACTTCAAAGCTCCTTCTATGGGTGGTTAGTGTGAAGTCATCTGGAGCCTACCTGATTCCCTTGCTTTTATATAATAAACTTTTAGTGATTACATAAAGCTGGCCACAGTGGCAGAGGATATCCCTAACACTGGGGAGGCTGAGTAAGGAGGATCATCTTTGCAACTTTGAGGTTAGCCTGGTCTAAATAATGTGTTCAAAGATAGCCTGAGCAGCATAGAGATACCATGAACCGACAATAATTCAACTAAAAACAAATAAACAAATTAGTGACCTAGTTCACAAATATTTTATAAAATGATGATGAATAAATAATAAAATTCCCTAATCTGGAGTACTATTGAAGATGGCCCAGCCATTAAAAGACACTTGCTTGACCCAGATTCTGTTCCCAACACCTACGTAGTAGCTCACAACCATGTCTGACGCTAGTTCTAGGGAATCTAAAATTCCCTCTGACCTTAATGGGAACCAGATATTCACATAATATACATGATGGCAAACATTTATCTATATGAAATAAAAATTAATAAGTAAGTATTTTCTATCTCCTAAGACAATTACAGTTATAGAGTAAATTATTATTACTGAATGCTGTTTTTTATAGTTACCTACTTGAGAAGCTAATATATGGAGTACCTGCCTGCTTTTTCCTTAAACTTGATTGTGTAAGTTGAGTCAAAAGAGGGTAACATGAACATAATATTGGATGTGGAAGTTTTGTTGCCTTAGAACAATAAGAACTATTTCTAAGGTAGCCATCTCTATATAAATCTTATGCATGTTTCGCTTCTCAAAAATGTAAGTGAATAAATAAATGATTTAGCTCTGGGGTGTTCTCTGTACAGGGATTAATTTAGTGAAAGTAATGAAATTTAAAAGCCTCGATTGCTATCATTTCCCATCACCAGCAACTCCCCTTCTAAACAGAGGCCACTGTATAGACAAAAGGTGATTCCCGTGAATATAAATTAAAGAGGAAATAGGGGCCTATCCAGATTGTACACTGTCTTCTCTGTGTATCACCCAGAATCATAAGAATTACAAGCATAAAATGGATGGAGTTCATGCTTTTTGTGTGTCTTGGGAATGGAGACATACATGTGGACCATTAATAATTTGAAACAAAGCAAGATGTTAAAAGTGTGTCCCCATGGCACTCTTGACGTTTTCTAATGTGTTTCTAGTATTTGCCTTAGAAATGGCACCAGGTGGCAGCACGCTAAACCACCTATTCCTCAGACCTTAACTTCTGGTTTCAGAGATACTTGGAACTTATCTTTCTTTCTAAAAACAATGGCCCACCAAGTCCAGCCAATGCACACATTTCATTGTACACAGTATTAAATTCTCTTTTTATTTATTTATTTATTTATTTATTTGCCTTGGTGTTTTGCCTGGAACTGGAACTACAGACAGTTGTTAGCTGCCATGTGGGTGCTGGGATTCAAACCCGGGTCCTCTGGAAGAGCAGACGGTGCTCTTAACCGCTGAGCCATCTCTCCAGCCCCAAGCAAACATATTTTAAGTTAAAGAAGAACAAATCAAAGCTGCCTTTATCTGCAAGGGGGGGAAAGCAGGAGACAGAGGTATTTCATCCTCTACGGATGAAGGAAGGAGGCCGTACAGAGGAAGACAGCAGGACACAGCTCAGCAGCCTGCTGGAAAAAGCCTCCATAATAAAGACTTAGATACTTCAGGTACAAAAAATGATCACACTGATGACTCCTTACGCATCTATTTCAAAACAGTAATAACTGTAATAAAACTATAGAGGTATTCAAAAAGGCAGGAAATTGATTGATGGGTCTGTCTGATTTTATAGGTTGGTGGCACTCTCTGAGGCCAGTGGTTATTCTTCACTTGAGGCCTTTCTCTGTCCTATTCTTGATGCAATTGATAAACTTTTATTATTTCTTTCCTTAAGCCAGTGTCTGATATCTCACTGGCATACCCTCCCTACTCATATCTTTCCTATTCATGTTTTGATTCTGTTTTTGAACTCTACAAATTAGATGATATTAATTATTTAGGTATTTGTCTGAATTTGTTTTCCTATTTACTGTGCTTTTCCCTCTTGCATATTAGATTACCAACCTCTCAGAATAATTCTCCTTTTATTTGAACCATCGACTTTTTGAGAAGGAGATTCACTGTGTAGTACAGGCTCAAATTCATAACCCTCCTGACTCAACAATTCTGGGATTACAGGTATATGTCACCACACCAGGCTCTAACTTTTTTCCTTTTCTTTCTTCCCTCATTTCTTTTGAGTGAGTTATTTATTTATATATATAATTCATGTGAGTGTTTGTCTGCATGTATGTCTGTGTTCTGCAGTAATAAGTTTCTGGCCTGGACTTTCCAGCCTGGTCCCATGGCCCAGACCCGCAATCTCACAGAAGCACACAGATGTTTATATTAACTTTATGCTTATTGACCTAGGGCCCAGGCATATAACTTTACTCTTAAACTAACCCATGATTCTTATCTTGTTCAGCCATGCCACTTGGCACCTTTTCTCAGAGCAGCATAGTTGTCTTCTGCATCTGCTGGCTTCTCTGCTAATCTCTCTGACATCTCTGTTCTGTTCTTCCTGTTCCCAGAGTTTTCTTAGTATGGTAGCCCCACCCACACTTCCTGTCTGCCTCTAGCCAATCAGATTTTTATTAAACCAATAGGAGGAACAACTCTTTTGCCCTCTCCCTCTCCCCGTCCCTTTCTCTCTTTCCAATCCTGTAACTTTTTCAAATGAACATTTCCTGATAGAAAAATCACTTCTTCTTTGATTTATTTGAAGAAGTCTTTTAACACAATGCTCTTAACTTTATATGTTACTTCTAGGAAGTGATGGAAATAAGCAAATGTATCTCTATTTGGTTACATAATTAATTTAGGTTCTACATGTTATGTGAGAAGATAATAAAGCCTAGTGAGAAGACAAAAGTAACAGTGATGAGTTATATTTTATACGAATTATGAGAGATGGTATTATGGTCAGTGAACTCTCTGCATCTAGGGAGAAGTGACAATAGGGAATAGGCTAGCTCTGTGATCGTCTAAAAGATGGGGAAAGCCATCACAAAGGCCTGAGGTGGGAGTAGACTTGTTGTTAGACATGCAGCAAGCATCAGTGTGGCTGCAGGGAAATATGCAAAGATGAACTGTCAGCAGCTATGGGAGAACCTACATGGAACTACCATGAAGGTCCTACAGGACAGTTTCAAGGAAGGGGGCTATGAACTAGATTGTGTTCCTGCCTAATTCATGTGATGAAGCACTAAATATTACTGCATTTGGAGACACTACTTGGATGATATATTTGGGGCTAAGTAATATAAGAATGAAACTCTAATCCTGTGTGACTAATCTCCTCTGAAGAGAAGACACTTGAGATTTTCATGCACAAAGTTATGTGCAAAAACAGAAAGTAGAAACTATGTGTCAGCATTAGGGGGTATTGTACAAGCTATGTGTCAGCATTAGGGGGTATTTCAGGAGAAACCAGCAGGGCCACCACCTTCTCCTTAGACTTCCAGCCTCCAAATGTTCACAAATTTGGTCACCCAATCTAGGATACTTTATTTCAGACCTAGAAAATTAACCAAAGAATGATGTGGTCAGACTTCCATTGTTTCCTCAGTTGTCACTGTCTTCCAAAGTCTCATTTAGCTTGAGTTATCTCATAATCCTACCAACCTAATCCTCTTGCAAAGCATCCTTGGGCAGGAATTGTTTCTTTACTGCTGCCTCGTAGCCTAGTATTCAAAACCTTGCACGAAGTCCCTCCTCCCTGTCTCCAATTTAATGAGATGAATTCTCTACTTCACTGGTCCTGTCCTGTGACCTTTGTAGCATCCAGCAGGTGAGATCCCTCCTTCTGCCCTCTCATTAATCTGATGGCCAGCCCTCTTCAGAAAGCTTTGCCTATAGTTACAAATTTGTGGAAGGCTCTTGGTGCAGAAAGTTATAGACTTACCAGCCTTTCTAGTTTGTGAAAATCTTCTAAGCTACCTGGTAATGAGGAAGCAGACAAACAACATCTGGGCAGATATTTATCTTGTTACGTTAAACATGCACCTGGCCCCTTAATTATCAACTATAATTGACAACTTCATCATCACAGAGTATTTTTCTGTCCATGCCACAGTGGTGCAAGTAATTAGGTAATAATTAATGATTCTTAAAGTACAATATTTCCTGTGAGTTCAATTTCCACTGTATGTATACTTAAAGAGCAGTACTTCTGTTAGCTTTACCCTACAGACGAATATTAGAGCGAATGGAAATTTCTGTGCTTATTTGGGAGTCTCAGAGGATGGTCTGCATTCGTTTTTGACCATCCTTCAACTCCATACAGTGTTTCACTTTCCTTCGTCCTTACCAAATAATCACCACATATTAGAACTAATTATAGGAACATTCCCAACAATGTTTACAACTACATTAAGCATTAAGAGGAAATCTTTAAAAATATAAACAAGCAACTCTGGAGGCAGAGTCAATTGAATTATAGCCACTAGACTAAACAAAATGTTATTCAGAGATTTTAAGCAATATTTTCAAAGGCAGTATGAAAATATAAGTCATGATTTTATACCACATGCTTTGCATCTTTAATGTTCCCCAAAGGTTCATCTTCCTGGTCCCCAGAGATCTGTGGGACTCTTCAGGGTCAGAATGCTGGTGCTTGCGCAATGCAGTGGGGAACCCTGTCCTCTCTCTCCCCTTTCCATGTACACAGAGGTTCTCCTCCACCACGTGCTTCCTGTCATGAGTGCCATCCCAACACAGGTCCAAAGCCACCAAACCAACAACTAGAACTTCCCAGATGTTGGGCCTGAATGGACCTTTTCTCTTTATAAGCCAATTATCTCAAGCATTTTTGTATAGCGACAAAAATTAACCCATATCATGATAAACAAAAGGTTGTGATTACAATTATACAAAAATATAATACAGTGAATAAAACTGATAATTTAACAGGGCCCCCCACATGGAAGTTATTTCACTAGAGGGTGGTAAAAATACACATCTGATTTGTTTATTGACTAACTGGTGGATTTTTGCAGTTTAACACAAGGCTTTGTGTATACTACATAACACTCTAATTGCCACTGAGCTGTGTCTTTATAATTTCCTCATAATTTCTTTTGAAAAAATATTTTTCCACACTTTTGAATGGGTAGCACATACCCAAAGCAGAATATCCCACAGGGCACACAGGGTGGATGCTAAGAGTATTGATCTTGGTCTTCAGGGACTGTATTAGAGTAATTAGACTGTTCTCTAGGGTGACAAACAAATAGAATGAATCTTTCAATAGATAGGTAGATAGATAGATAGATAGATAGATAGATAGTAGATAGATGGATGGATGGATGGATGGATGGATGGATGGATGGATGGATGGTGGAGAGTGGCTTAAATCTACCCTTTTGCCTGCCTACCTGCGCTGATTTTTCCACCCACTTCTACAATGCTGTGCATAGACCAAAACAGTTTTTTATTTACAACACACAAAAAACATTCCCACCACAGGATGGTGGACAGATGGGAAGAAAAAAGACAGATAAATAAAGGAGATTTACTGAAATGACTTACAAGCTGAAGTCCAGAAAATCCTACAGTGCCTGGCTGGGAATGGAAAGTTCAAGAATCCAGTAGTCGCTTAGTCCACAAGGCTAGATATCTCAGCTGATCTTCTGTATATGCTGGAATCCCAAAGAAGTAGGTCCAACTGCCAATGAAGGGATGGATGTGCTAGCAAGACAAAGGCAAGAAGGCAAAGAACAAAAGCTTCCTTCTTCCTCTTCCTTATATAGGCTTCCACAGAGACTGTGGCCCAGATTAAAGATGTGTCTTCCTGTCTCAAGATCCAGATTAAAAGTGTGTGTCTTCCTACCTCAAAGGTGTGGACCAGAAGTGGATTCACCTACTTCAAACTAAGTAAAAATAATCTCTCAGAGATGTGCCTCCCATTTCTGGATTGTAGTTCATTCAGGATATAGTCAAGTTGACAATCAAGAATAACCATCCCAGAGACCTTACCACCTTCCTCAGAGGGGTCTTTTCTTTTTTTTTTTTTTTTCTTCTTTATTTTGTATTTAACAAAAAAAACAGTAAAATGAATTTAAAATGAGGAAAAGTTAACAATAACTATAAAGAGGATAAGAATCATAAGCATGGCTTATCAAGAGTGGTAATGCAAATAAGATTGCTGCACATACATTTACTTTGTGTTCAGCTTTCCCTCTGAATTTTTTTTTCCATCCCTGTATATCCTTATTCAAGGTCCCTTCCCCCTCCCACCACATCTGGTCATTTTTCTTCTCTGCAACTCCAGAGGGGTCTTTTCTAGACACATACATTTTTACATGTCACTCTAAAAATACTTTATGTACTTATAAAAAATGCTCACTTACTTTTTTTTATACAAATGGCATCAGCAATGTTACACTCAGTTTGACACCTAAATAACTGTTGGACTAGTTCTGTGTCACCACACAGAAAGCTACCTAATAATTAGTGGCTATGTTGTATTAGGTTCCTGGCTGGCCTTTCCAGTGTAGCCCAAAGGTTCAAATCCACTCTCATCCCCGCTTATCCTCAGATAATCACACACAGGCTTATATTAATTTTACGCTGATTGACATAAGGCCCAGGCATATAACTTGCTAACTCTCTAGTCTTAAACTAACTCATCTTTGTTATACTGTTCAGCTTTGTGGTTCAGTACCTTTTCTCAGAGGAGCATTTCAACTTCTTTCCTCTGTGTCTCCTGGCATCTGTGTTGTCTCTCTGGTGGCTCTGTGGCTCTGCTCTGAGACATTCCTGAGTTTTCTTAGCCTGGTAGCCCCACCTACACTTCCTGTCTGCCTTTAGCCAATCAGCTTTTATTAAACCCATAGGTGGGACAAATATTTACAATGACAGGAAACACTAGCAACCTAACATAATCCCACTACATGGCTATGATGTTTTATTAAATAAATTAATCATAACTCATTTAACCATCCTATATTCATGTACGTTTAGATTCATTCCAGTCTTTTGTTATTTAAAATACTGTTTGAAATGATAGTCTGAAGAATCCAATTTAAGTGCAAATGAGATTGTACTTCTGGTATGAAGACAGCCTTGCAAAGTCAAGATTCCTATATTCATCCTCATGTACCTCCCTGGAAAGAACAGAACGGTCACTATAAACACAGGAAACATGGACACTCTGTAGACACAGGGAAAAGGGGAAGTGTCCACCCAGTTTATATAAAACAAAGTTTAGATGGATGTACATACCAAACTCTGGGTCATCTATCTCAGCCAGCAGGATGGTTCAGCAAGTAAAGGCGCTGCTGTACAGGCCTGGGTACCAGAACTCAACCTCAGAACCCACACCAAGATGGGAGAAGAAAACCAACTCCACCAAGTTGTCCTTTGACCTTCATATAGCACACATCTACACATATGCCCTATGCACGCACATACATAATAATTTTTGTTTTAATTTTTTAAATTTTCTAATTGCATACTGAGGTAGTTTGAATGTAATTGGCACCCAGAAATTCATAGAGAATGGCACTATCAGAAGGTGTAGTTTCTTGAATTAGATATGCCCTTGTTGGAGGAAATATGTCACTGTGGGGATGAACTTTGAGGTCTCGTATATGCTGATGCCACACCCAGTGTCACAGTTCACTTCCTGTTGCCTGAACAAGATGTAGAATTCTCTTCTGTGTCCCCAGCACCATGTCTGCCTACACACTGCCGTATCCCACCATGATAACAATGGACTGAACCTCTGAACTTTAGCCACCTCAATTAATATTTTCCTTTATAAGAGCTGCTGTGGTGATGATGTCTCTTCACAGCAATAGAAACTCTAGCAAGACACATACAGATTTCTGATTAGTAAGCTATACAAGACTCTTAAAAGTATTCCACAAATTTGTCTAAGAAATATGTATATGCTTCACAATTTTCTTGGCAGAAATATGTGCTTCTTCTCACAATAGAATATCTGGTTTTAAACCATCTCCCCTACTAAAAGCAACTGAAAGTGTTTACAAGTGTGTTTGGAAATTATAAGGAGCTAAAAAGGTAAATACTTCATCCAAGGTCCTGAACAATGACTTTGCAGAGGCAGTTGGATCCTAACTCAACACTGCTTTGCAGATGATAATGCTTATGGGTCCTTAGTGATAGCACAGAGCTGGGAGTAAGAATTTCCTAACTTCTTACAAGCATAAAAAAAAAAAAACCTGGAGGAATCATCCTGCTAAATAACACCAGAATTTTAGTTGAGATCCCTAAAAAAATCTGCATTTGGGTACTGAGGATGGAGACAATCCTTTACAAAAACTGAGGAACCACTTCAATTAACTCAGCAAACAACCAGATTATTGTGTTGAAACCATAGTGTTCTCATTTAACTTCTCACCAGAAGCAAAATAAGCCCTTTTGGCATAAATAACACTAAAATAATCAGAGTATCTTTATAATATCTTGATATTTATACATGTGTGTATGTATGTATATAATGTATGTAAATAAATATAAATGGTTCAAACCCTGGGCATAAAGGGAACCAAATATGAGACACTGAATCTTACATGATTTATATTAACTTCAGCAGACATAGTCTTTAAAATAAATAATGACACATTTACAGAAATTAGGTGACACAATGGCAGATTTTTGTATGAAACTTTAAACAATATTACAGAAAAATGATTTTAAAAGCTAAGATTAGAAGCTATGGAAAAACCTCAGTCAATAATGTGATTACTATGTAAGCCTGAAGACCTCCATCCATTCCCTAGACCCATGCTTAATATATATAATAAATGTTTTTATATTCATATTATATTCATGTTTATTTCATATTATATAGCCAGATGTGTGGCATGCTCTTCTAATCCCTGTGCTAGAGAGAGAGATGGGTGGATCCCTGGGGCTTGCTGCCAGCTAGAATAGATATATAAGTGAGCTCCAGACCAAATAAAAGATCTTTTCTCCAAAAAAAAGGAAGGAAGGAAGAAGTCATCTCCTGAAGAATGGCACTAGGGGTTGATATCAGGATTCCATATGCATTTGCACACATAAGTAAATGTACCTGCACACCCATACACAAATATATACACACACATACAAGACTTAAATAGAAAAATCAACAATTGTGTCTAACTGCAAACCATAAGTACAAATGTAAGTGTAGACATAAAGCTAAATATATCTCATTTATTAGTAACCTTGCAATAAGTCAGAAAAAATATCAAAAATGAAGCATAGAGTGGTACCCTTGACCAGGAACCCCAGGTAGAAACCCCAGAGCTATTCCACCCACCCACCTGCCCACTATTCATCTCATGTATCATACCATTCAAGAACAGTGTGACTGACATTTGACAACCAGGTAGGGGCCCCAGAAACCCACTCACATGACACTACTACCTGACTACTCAGCATCCTGGGATCTTGTGGCATCCTACACTCGTAACCCCAGATATGGACCCCCCCAGCCTGGCCTTTTTCACCTGAAGACTATATAACATCTTCACCTCATTCAAACATAGCACCACCAGTTTCTACTGTGACCACATGTGCTGCCACCAAAGGCCACTTGGAGAACTCTGCAGAGAGCTGAAGATCCACAGTGAGATGCAGAGAAAATTGCTTCTGTGCTCAGGAGTAGCAGTTTCCCCAAGCTGAGCTGGAAACACTATGAACATTCCCTTTGCAAATCAACACAGAGCTGTCCAAAATTATACCCCCAGCATCATTCATCCGGTGCACATCTCGATGAGTTAAGGTAATAGCAAAGATCCAAACATGCACTCAATCTAGCTCCAGATGACTAAATCCATCACAAAAACACAAACAGCCTGAAATACAAAACTATATGTCTCCTGCAGAGGTTAGTATCCTCATTATAATATTCCTTGAGAAAAGTTACATAGCTGATGAACAAAATAGTTTTCAAAAATATCAATTATAAATATGATCAGGGAACTTTAAAAGGGTATAAATAAACACTAAAAATACAAAATACAGTTGAATGAAAACAAGTTAAGATGTTAGAATAGATTTTTTTTTAATATAAAGATAAAATCTCTGAAAACAGGCCAAAATTGAAGGAAAATTTATTAGACAAGTCTCTAGGGCATTTCCTCAATTAACAATTCATATGAAAGGGTCCAGTCCATGGGGGCAGTGCCACCCCAGTCACATAGTCCTGGGTGTATAAAAACGCAGTCTGAGGCAATGGAGAAATGGCTCAGCAGTTATGAGCACTTGTTCCTATAGAGGACCTGAATTTGGTTCCCAGCACCCACACAGTATCTCACAATCATCCCCACCTTCTATTCCAGGAGGTCTGATGTCTTCTTCTGAACTTTGCAGGCATTGGGCATGCATGTGGTACACATACATACAAATGTTCAGGCAAAATACTCATGTGTATTAGATAAATAAATCTTAAAAAATTAAAGCAGACAGAGCAATCCGTGGAAACTAATCTTACTATCAGGATTCTTCAATGGCCTCTGCTTCCATTATTATCTCCAGGTTCCTGCTTTCGTTTCCCTTAATGGATTGTGACCTGTAATAAGAAAAAAAAAAAAATCTCTTCTCTCAAGTTTTTTTTGGTCCTGGTATTTATCAAAATAATTAGGAATATGACAAAGGTGGAATCATAAAAGATAAACTTCCAAATCTAAGTAAAATGATGCTTATCACGGGTCCCACACATATAGAACACCAAATAGACAGGGTCAGAAAAGAAGCTCCCATCATGAAAAACTCAAAACAATAAATATACAGAATGAAGCTAAAATATTGAAAGCTTCAAAAGAAAAATACCAAGCTGCATATGAAGGTTGGACTGTCAGAATTGGCATCAATAACAAACATTACCAGGAAGAAAGCAGATAAACAATCCTATTCACAATGTTCTAATATATATATATAAATAAATTTAACTAAGGAAATGAGAAATTTGTATAATAAAATCTTTACATCATTTAAGAAAGAAATTGAAGAAAATACTAGAAGATGGAAAGCCCACTCATGCTCATAAACTGGTAGGACTAATATTGTGAAACTGACCATCCTACCAAGAGCAATTATGTATTCAACACAGTTCCCATAAATATTTCAACATAGTACTTTCTCAAAATTAAAAAAAAATAATTTTAAATCTTATATGAAAACATAAAGAAATACAAGGTAGT
This sequence comes from Sigmodon hispidus, assembly GCA_004025045.1. Lineage (NCBI taxonomy): Eukaryota > Metazoa > Chordata > Mammalia > Rodentia > Cricetidae > Sigmodon > Sigmodon hispidus. Next base: position 16,597 of record PVIH01002942.1, read on the forward strand.
CAAGACAATCCTGAACAATAAAAGAACTGCTGGGGATATCATCATCTGTGATTGTAAGTTACATAGAAAGCAATAGTAATAAAAGCAGTATGGTACTGACATAAAAACAGACACATTGACCAATGCAATGCAGATTAAGGACTCACATATAAGTCTGTTCCCTAAAATTACCTGATTTTTTACCAAGAGACCAAAATTGTACATTGGAGTAAGAACAGCATCTTCAACAAATGGTGTTGATCAAACTGAATATCTACATGTAGATAATGAAGCTAGATCCTCATCCCTCACCCACCACAAGACTTAAACATCGAATGAATGGCTTTAATGAGACTCTGATTCTCTAAGAGGAGAAAAGAGGACCATGCTTGAACTTACAGGTTTAAGAAAGGATTTGTCTGTACAGGGTCTTATAGTGCAGGCATTAAAAGTAACAACTTGTAAATGAGTCCACATGAAACTACAAATCTCTGTACAGTACAGAACAACATCATCTGAGTGAAGAAGCAGCCTTTGGAATAGGAAAAACAGTTACCAGCTATACATCTGACAGAGGACTAGTATCTGGAATAGACAACTAAAACCACACATCAAGAATCAAATAATTTAATTAAAACTTTGGAGCAAAACAGTGAGCAAAGAGTTCTTAAACTATAAAGCACAAATGGCTAAGAAATACTTTTTTAAGCTTTCAGTACTGTTAGTCATCAGGGAAATTAAATGAAAACAACTTTGAGATTTTCTCTTACACTAGTCAGAATGCAGTAGGACTAATACTTGTATATATGCACGTATATGTGTGTATAAATGTGTATATGACATATATATTATATGTAAACATACATACTACACACACAATAAGTGCTGTCTTGAATGTGGGAAATGGTAAATAATTATTTACTACTGAACTTGATAGGAGTGCAAAATGGTACTTCCACTATGGAAATTAGTCTGAAGTTTTCTCAGAAAGCTATAATCTATCCAGCCACACCATTCCTGGGCACATATCCAAAAGACTTATATCTTACTATATAGTACCCCACCCATCTCCAGTCATTGCTGTTCTAGTCACGATAGCCAGGAAATGAAAACAGCTTATATGTCCATCTGCTGATGAATGGACAGTGAAAATATTGTACATAATGGAATATTATTCAGATGCTAAAAAATGAAATTTGCAGGTAAATGGACAAAACCATAAACAGATAAGCAAAACAAAAAGAAAGACGCATATGTACTCTCTCTCTCTCTCTCTCTCTCTCTGTCACACACACACACACACACACACACACACACACACACACCTGTGCACTTGATAACTGCTTCTAGACATTTGGAAGAACTGTGTATAGTAACAGAGTTGCCTAATTTGCTCTCCCCCGTCAGAACGCCTGTGCCTCTGAGTTTGCTGGATATCTAGTTGGTTAAGCTTTGGTTCTGCTTGACTTTAACACTGACATTTATTTTTTTAAAAAAATACAAGTCAAATTTTCTCATGTTTGAAAATCATGCAAGACTAAAGGCACTTATGAGGTCCAAGACTTTTCATAGACTCTACAGTTCGGATCCCACCTTAAGATATTTCAATAATATTAAACCACATGTATAAGAAACATGTATCCCAAGAGAGAAATCCAAAAGAAAAAAATTGAACTTTCATTACAAAAATTGTTGAATAAGATATAAACAATAAAAGGGTGTATGTTAATAAGGGATGTAGACTTTTTAAAGAACTTGTGGGGAACAGGCTTCATTTCTGTTGTAAATGTGTTTTCATTTACATTAGTGTTTTCAAGACAACCATAGCTTTATATTAGCAAGAATGCTCTAGAGCTCTGTCCAAGCAAATGTTCTCGAGAATTATAGAAAGACACATTCAGACTATGCATACTGAAGGAATTCATCAAGAGAATATCTACCATGAGTAAGCTAACAAAGACATAGAAAAACAATCAAAGAAATGCAGAAATTTATAGGAGCCAAAAGAAAATATGAGGGTCTATCTAAGTAAATTTTATTTTTTTTAAACAAGGTTTCTCTGTGTAGCCCTGGCTTTCCTGGAATTAGCTCTGTAGATCAGGCTGACCTCAAACTCACAGAGATTCATCTCCTCTGCCCCCAGAATTCTGGGATTAAAGGCATGGGGGACCCACCATCACCTGTAAGTAAATTTTAAAAACATAGAAACAGTAGTCAAGAACTGGAATTAACAGAAGGCCTGTTAAATTAAGCTGCATGAGAACAATTCTAAAGTCTTTGTACTAACAGAAAAGTATTGAAAGTACTAATGCCTAATAGTATTGTTTTGACTATAAATTTTCCATTTTAATAACTGATTATTTGCAGATGGCATAATTATGTAGAAAAAAAATATTTTTAAAGTACAGAATATTTTTAAATTGAGAGTGGTAATATTTTGGAGAACTTAATTTTATTTCTTTAGAGAAGTAACAATTGGGATAGAAAATTACTAAATATAACATTTCTAAAATATTAAAGATATGAATATCAATACTAAATCTAATAGAAGCTGTCTCAGAAATCTGTAAGACATGGCGAAGAAATATTAAGCATAAAATGAGTGGATGAGTACTACCAAGATAAGGAATCGAAAACTCTACTGTTAATTAAGTCAGTGAGAACCAAGCTACAGTTCCTAGAACCACAGAGGTGGACTGCACAGTAGGACTGGGGGCTGCAGATAGATTCCCCTAAGGGAAAATACAAGAGATAATGAATGAATGGGGACTGGAACAAGAGAACGAAGGGGAAGAATATGTGGAAACAGTTAATTCTGTGTGTGTGTGTGTGTGTGTGTGTGTGTGTGTGTGTGTGTGTGTGTGAAGATGCTCTAAATTAAATTGCCCAGTAATGGGGGAAACATATCCCTAATTGGACATCTCTTTCACCAAATGCTTCCATTACCAGAAATAGGTTACATCTAATTGAGTTGTTGGCCCAAGGAGTCCCATGGAAACTCCTAAACAACCCAGGATATGGCCAAGGCTATAGACTGTTCTCCACAAAGTGATGGCAAGGCCTTATTGTTGGAGACAGTGTCTCCACAACTCACTAAACAAGAAGTGAAATTTGTGCCTGCCTGGAACCTTCTTTCCTATGTGCTAGCATCTGTGGTACAGGAAGATACTCTGCCGCCTACCAAAGAGCAATGTAAGCACCAGCCTGCCACACACTCCTGATCTACAATGGCATCTCGACCACAAGATATGCCAGTGCAATGAAGGCACAAAGCTTGTGGGAAAAACCTGCCAATGTCTGATTTAAATTGAGATCCACTCCATGAGTTGGCACTCATATCCAAAACTGATTGAGTAACTGAGAACATGGTGACCTAGGGGAAAACAAAATACTGTTCTATTGGAAAAACTTAACAATAAAACGACTTTTTAAGATTTATTTACTTATTATATATACAGTATACAGAAGAGGGTACCAGATCTCATTATAAATGGTTGTGAGTCACCATATGGTTGCTGGGAATTGAACTCAGGTCCTCCAGAAGAACAGCCAGTGCTCTTAACCTCTGAGCCATCTCTCCAGCCCCTAAAATGACTTTTAATGACATTCTGCTATACTCATAAGTCAGTGCCTGGCTCAGCCATCATCAGAGGGGCTTCCTCCTGCATCAGATGGGAAAATTACATAGACCACAGCCATACAGTATTCAAAGAGTGAGAAACCTTGGAATACTCAGCCCTAAAGGAGATGACACCATTAAATCCCTCCCCTCCAGGCTCAGGGATCTCTATAGAACAGGAGGTGAAAATAATGTAAGTATCAGAGGGGACAAAGTGTCAGAGAGACATTAATGTTTTCTAAACACAGCAGGACATATGAACATATGAACTCAGAGAGTAAGGTAGCATGAACAGGATCTATATGGGCCTGCACCAGATGGGGTCCTAGAGCTGAAATACATGGACACATGCCCACAACCCTAACCCAGAAGCTATCTCCAACTGATAACCAGCTGAAAATGAAATTTTAGTTTTCTCCAAGGGAGTCTTACTGGGAAGGCAAACTACTCTTAAGGGTAGTGTGTGTGCCCAGCAGTCAATGGCCAGCAGAAAATGAACCCAACTTTGGAGGCTCCTTGCCACATAACTTTGTGTCTAAGCTTTTCTTGTTTTTTTTTTTATTTATTTTATCTAACGTTTTAGTTTTTATTTTATTTCTCTCATCCTCTCGTGTTTTGCCCTACAAGTCCTCTGTACATTTATTATGACTTCCAACATTGTTTGTATGGGATTCCTGAGTGTGCAAATGAGCAGGCCTCTGAGTTTATAACTGTTTCTCTCGCCTTTTCTTCGGCTCCTTTTCTTCTATTTATTTGTTTTTTCCTGTTCCAGTGTGTTAGTTTTTGTTTTCTCTTACTCTATCTTATTTTATTATCATCCCTTAGAAGCCTGTTTGTTTTCTTTTTTTTTTTAACTTTATGTATTTATTTGCCTTGGTGTTTGCCTGGAACTGGAACTACAGACAGTTGTTAGCTGCCATGTAGGTGCTGGGAATCGAACCCGGGTCCTCTGGAAGAGCAGAGGGTGATCTTAACCACTGAGCCATCTCTCCAGCCCCGCCTGTTTGTTTTCTAATGAGAGTCAGAAAAAGAAGGTGGATCTGGATGAGAGGGGAGGATGGAGAAACCGGGAAGAGGAGAGAACGAGGAAACTGTGATCAGGATACATTATAGGAGATATATTCTCAATACAAGGAAAACAAAAATTAGGGGAAAAAAATCAAGAATTGGAGAGTGATTGGGAGAGAGTTGCTAAAAGGAAGAGAAAGAAGGAGGATTAGAAACAATGTAAATACAGTACTCAGGGGTGAAACTGTCAAAGAATTAATGTGGATATGTTTTTAAAAAAATTATTTTAGGGGGCTGGAGAGATGGCTCAGAGGTTAAGAGCACTGACAGTTCTTCTGAGGTCCTGAGTTCAAGTCCCAGCAACCACATGGTGGCTCACAACCATCTGTAATGAGATCTGGTACCCTCTTCTGTACACTGTATACATAATAAATTTTTAAAAAAAGATTATTTTAGTTACTTTGAAAATGACTTTAAATAAACAATGAACTTCCCTGTCAAAATACTGGGCACTGCTTTGGGGGAAAATTTACAAGGGGGTTCTAAGATTTATAAGAAATTGCAAATGGAGGAAAATTCAGAGTCGCTCTTGAACTAGCATCATCGAAACTTACAACATCAAATACAGGCATGTGTAATCAAATTGCAGCAACTTTATAGCACAGGGGAGACAATAACTAACGTAAAAGTCCAAAGGCTCCTTATGAAACTGATGACTATGAAAAAAACAAAAGCAAGGCCTCAGAAATAGTAAAGCCTGTTTGCTAGACCCTATGAATGCTTGCACCTTATATGGTAATGGTACATACAGGTGTGGTTAAAAACACTGAGACAAGTGAGCTAACCAGTCTTGGGGTTATCCTGATAAAGCCAAGATAAGAAAGACTGAGAGACACAGGCCAAAGCAAATCTCAGCTGGTAAATAATAAGCCTTAGAGTACTTTGGACAATGTGCTACATACAGGTATAATGTTATATTAATATAACACCCTTGAAAACTTATGGCAGGGTATATCTTAGCATTTGTAACACACACACACACACACACACACACACACACACACACATCCCAGCCATAAATGGAACACATTCATTACCACCTCCAAGACTTGGAGAACCTGTAGGAAGAAGAAACAGAAAGAAAGAACTAAAACAGGAAAAGCAGTGTGGGTCACTGACTTGATGTCCAGAAAATACTAATACTCCAAATCAGCACAACACTGTGAGCTCCAAACAGGCACACAGCAAATCTGCGCAGACACCCACAGAAGGGGCTATTCACCTATCAAGGAATCATATAAAAAGTCCCTTAATCTGGGATCTCAGCCAATGGGAGAGAGCTTGCAGACCATGCATAAGGCCTGGGGCTCAGCCCCAGGACTTCAGGAAATCTATTCAGTTTCATTATTCAACACAGGAATGATCATGAACACTAAAACCATTGCTTTTTCATGCTGTACTGTCGCTTCCCCCACAGGAATAGCCAAATGTAAAACAGTGGCATCGCCATGTGAACTGATACCAGATGGACATCCTGTGGGAGTGTAAAGTTTTACAGCCACTTTGGAAAACTGTCCTCTAAAGCTTAATATACACACTCTATGACTAGGAATGTAACTGGACCATATGCGTATGCATGTATGTACTAAAAGATGTATACACTGATATTATTTGGAGTATTCAAAAGCTAACACAGCCAAAATTTATCAGCACAAGAATGGATAAGTAAACTTACACTTTGATTTTTTTAAGTATGACACAACCATGAAAATAAGTTATCTCTGCTTGTAGCAGCATAAGGATAAGATACAATATGAAACAGTCTAGATATTAAAGAGGATATGCCATGTGAATCTACATATTCAGTTTCTAGACTGGTGGTGTGCAGGAGGACATGGATTCAGTCTCCACCACCAAGCAGCCCACAAGCCACCAAAAGAATCTAAAGCAGGAAAAACAAATTTACTCATTTCAGACTCATGCTAGTCAACCCTCCAGGGATAGATATAGCTTCTGGGCGCTGGCATTTGTGGAGATATACTGTGCAGGAGCTCAGTCCTTTGCCTGTGACCTCCTTTCTCTTTCAGCCGAGGACTCAGAGGCAATCAAACTGAGGATTCTTTAGAGTGGCTGGGTAAGAAGTGCCTGTGGCTTGTTCTCTGTTTCTCTGATCTTTCAGTTTTTCCCCACTATCTGGCTCTGGGTTTTCACTATAACACCAAGTAGAATTTATGCAATAGGCATGCACATGGCCATTATGATACTGATATTTGATGCTTACAATTTGTGTGAGGTTTTTTTTTTGAGTCTGCTATATTTCAATAAAAAGTATTTAAATAAAAAAAAATAGTGATTGTCAAGGAACCAACAAAACCACTGGAGAGCGAGGAGAAAAGACCTTCCTCTATACACAGAAGTTCATTTGAGAGACATTGTAAGCTTAAACATGAGACAATAACATTTTGGAAGAAAGTATGAATTAATTACACTGCCAACCTTGGTGACAGCGTCTCCTGGACAGAAACCCCAATCACTAAGCTCCTCAGCGTCCCATCACTAAGACAAAGTCCATAAGAGAACATAGGAGCAGCAAAAGTTTGTTCGGGCTCAGTTTCAGCCCATGCCCAATTAGTGCCATTGCTCTGAACCTTTGACATCAGGGTACATCATGACAGGAAGCCTGCTCACCATATGGCAGCCCAGAAACCAGAAATCAATGGCTCCCCCACCCGGAGAATCAAGATTCTTTCACTGACCCTCATTTCCTAGTAATTTTATCCATGCCCAGCATGGCATGCTGAGGGATAGCCCTTAACATATGAGTCACTGGGGAACACTGCCCAAGCCACAGCACTGACCATGAAGAAAGGGGTGATGTTTTAGAATCCTAACATATATATTCAACCTAGTTCTTTAATGAAATAAATGAATGTGATTCATTCCAGTTTATTTCAGAAGTAGTATCACATACCAGTATATTCTCCATAGTGGTCCAGCCAAGACCTGATTCAAGCCAGAGGTGGAAATGGAGCTATCTCATCCCCTAACTATAAAGCTGTACTAATGGTACTTAGTGGCCCTTAGAGCAATGTCACCGGTGGCTCAAAAGCTTTCTTTCCATGTTGGCCCAGAGAAAGTCCATATTCTGGCATTTTCTCTGCAGTAATATGGCTTCCAGTCCCCAGCAGGCCTTGGCACCCTTGGGATTTTAGAGCTAAAGAATCTGTTGTTGTGGGCTACCCTGGGCATCCTAAGATATGTAGTCAAAGCTGTGCCCTCTCCTCAGTAGGTGCCAGGAGTAAGCACGATTCCCAGCATCCCAAAACATCACCATGGTTTCCATTTGTCTCACCGAAGTTGGACCATGTGTAAGGGTTCAGCTGTGGTTGTCACTTCTGGATCCCTCGTGTCAATATCAAAGCATGTGTAATCAAACGCTGGTCAAACAAAGGCAGCATCATTCAGCAACTGTGGGGAGGCGGGGGAAGCAGAGGGGCAGGCCTGAGCAAGAAGGCATGAATGACATCAGGTAGATTTAAAGGATGCGTTTGAGGTGTGACGGTGATGGCGATAATGAGTGTTATAGATGAGGATGTCACTGCCCTACGATGACGAAAAGAAAACATAATCTGAGGTGGGAGAGCAGAAAGACATTCTGTGTTTGAAGTGAAGGAAGATGCATGGAGAGCAGCCCGCTCGCTGTGAATGTTCAGGAGAGGTTGCTGCAGCTAGAATTATAAGTGAGGGATTTCCCAGTGAAGGCAAGTTCCTTAGAGAGGTTCCTGCAAATCTGTGACCCCCACGAACTAGTTCTTTTCTACCCTGACCATCATTGTCTCACAGTAAACACACACACACACACACACACACACACACACACACACACACACACAATTCCTCTAACTTCATGCAGAAGTGTTGCTACAAGAAATCTAATTTTTAATGGGGTGAGAAGAGGGAGAGAGAAGTGAGCGGGTGGGAATTTCAGGAGAGGCAGGCAGGCTTTGGTACCTCCTTTTCGGAAGGGTCTGTGCAGGTCAGAGGATCTTTAGTGCAGACTTGGTGCCATCTAGTGGCAGATTCTTACAAGTGCAGCATTGCCCGCTGGGAGGACCAATGGGGCCAAGGGCAGCCAGGGAAGGGAGAAGGGATTTAGGAAGCTAAAAGGCAGATGGGCAACCTTATAAACTACCCTCCCCAGGCCTGGGAACCCCAGGTCCGGCTCAGAACAGGACTCACACCGACACTCTGTTCACCTCGGCAGCCAGGGCCTTCTCGGGAGGCTGGGTCTCTTTGCCCGATCTCTAGTGTCTGGTTGATGTTGTCCCATGATGACGTTTTCCTCCTGGTTATTAGCAGACTTTATTACCAGTGCTTGGATATATGATTTCTTCTTTGAAAATCCAACAAGCTTTTAATTAGATACGCAACGGGAAGAGATATTAAGCTATATTAATGCATCTGAAAGCCCAGCACAGCTAAAAGGAAGATCATCTCATAGATAAACCGCTGTTGAAAATTACGAGAGCTGCTTCCAGCAAGTGCCCAAATGGAAATCTCCAGGGAGGGTCAATCGTTACTTAACACTTGCAGCAAAGCGCAGCCTGTGATCATAGCACTGCGGCTCAATTTTGTGTGAAGCAAATAACAGGAAATGGGGGTTACACGTCTGATTCTAAGTCAGCTTCGTTTTTAAAGTTCCAATCATGTAACGAGACAAATTTAATGAAAGCTAGACTCACAAGTAATTACATCACCACAAACTTGAAGAGTCCCTGGGATAATTCTCTTTCCATGGAATGTGATAAAAATGTCCATGCCTCAAAAACATTCTTTGATAAATCCACTGGGGTGACTTCCTCTCTTCACCTCAACCTCCTTTTTGAACTTGGTTGCCTTTTGTCATATTTCTGTTAACAAAATACAGTATAGGACATTTTCTGATTAAGCCTGGGCCTCAAACAGGCTTGCCTTGAAGGTTTCTATCATCCGAGATCTCCACCAGCTGGTGAGGAAATGCCCTGGGCTATCCTGGAAGAGCAGAGATTGGCCATCCTAGCCAAGTAAGTCACCATGACATGACATATTCAGCCAACATCAGCAAAACCACCCACAGCTACTCAAAAGGACCAGTCAAAACGCAGAAAAGTGTCCCTGCTGACCAGAAGTCAATCTTGAGACTCGGGAACTGAGTAAAGAATGGTGATTTTATGACCCTGGGTTTTGAAGTGGTTTGTGGTAAGGCCACTGCTAATGGATTCATGTTAGGTAGCCCTTATCTTAACTAGTATTTCAGGATTTAGAATTCATACACATAACAAGACATCTAGGTCATAATACCCAATTCAAAACACAGGAGCCATGTGTGTGTTTCATATGCACTTTGTACATAAGACCTGAAAACAAATTTTTACTCCTTTTCTTAAATCTTTACATTTGTCCTTATTTATGTGGTAAGATAAGAACTGCCACGAGAAAACATCTTTCTGGAGTTGATTATTTTCCTTCCACCACATGGATTCTGGGAATCGGACCCAAGTCCTCTGGCTTGGTGACAGCCCCCTCCCCCATTGTTCTAGCACACGAAAACCCTTCTAAACTTATTTAGGGGAAGGTAATTTTATTAAATATTTTTGCTAATTTGGCATCAAGTTGGCATTTAGGGTTTTTTTTCACATTGGGGTGAGGAGCATCACTGATTTGAAATTTCTGCAACCATTAAGCCTATATAATCCTTGTGGGGGTACACTATAGAAAAATGTATTTCCTGACTCAGAAACCATAATCCCAAAGTGAAGTACATTTGAAATGCAGCTTCATGGGACTGAGCAAACAGGAGTCAGAGGTCTCCCGGCTCCCTTTGAAGTCCCTTGAACATAAAGAACTCTACTCTGACAACCCCACAACTGAGCAGAGAGGTGAAATTTTAATGCATAAAGTTATGGTTTTCATATCTCCCTAGACCTTCTTCTTTGCATCTAATTCATTTTAATAGCTGGATTTTCTTACTCAAAATTTATTTCTACTTCAATCCCTTTACTATTTACAATTAAACCATTTTTTAAATTTCTCTTTCAATATGTTGTTCCTTTGCTCAAATTTTTTCAAAATATTTCTATTTCCTACTGCATAAAAATAGTCTCTGAAAACAAAATTAGAAAAGCACTGAAGAAAGAATACCCTGAGCTTTGTAAAAATAAAAAATGTTGATTGTAAACATACTGTTAGAAAAATAAAGACAGACTGGGGAGATATTTGTAACTCATATCTGATGAAAAATACATTTTTATGAATGGACAAATGAATGCCATACCCTTATCCCCTCTTTTACAAAAACCTTCCTCCCCAATATTTCCCTTCACACCACCTGTGTTCTGTTCTCCATCCCTTAGACACCTCTCCCTGCTGCCCACCAACGTCCTTGTTCTAGCTTCCTGGCTTCTACAGGTACTTCAAGGTACACACACAAATCTAAAGATTCAAAGGTAGCGTTTGCATGTGAGTGAGAATTTGCATCATTTATATTTCCAAGTCTGGGTTATCTCTGTGTGTTTTCTAGTTCCACCTATTTATAAGTTTCTTGATTTCATTTTTCTTTACACCTGAATAAAACTTCATTGTGTACAGGTGCCACCCTGACATTACCATCAGTTGGTGAACAGGTTATTGCCACTACCCTTGATTTCCCACCAGACCTTGAATGCAAGATCCTATTGCTAAAAATTTGATCACTGGTTAAGAAATCCAGTGGTACTGACCAGGAAGCTTTATGCCTGCTGGCTAGCTTTTACAATACTGGAAGATGCTGTGTAGGCTGTCTGGAGGGAAGCCATCAAAAGGCTTACCTAGCTGTGAGCCCTGTGAACTACAATAATCACGGGTGTGGTGAAGGATGGCTTGGGTGCGATAATGGCATGTACCTATAGGTATAACCAAACACTTTCTGGCTAGACTTAAGTCCTGCTTCATAAGAGGTAATGCATGTATGGTAGTGTAAATCTGGCCAAGAACCCATAGTTGGGGAGCTCACTGACCCCAGGGATTCATCTTACCACTGTTTTTCTCCTGAATGGGCATAGCATCAAACTGTCCTCTAAATACATATCTCTGTCCCCACAGATTAGTGCAGCTCTCAGACAACAGCAGAGAAGTTACTGTGCAGTGGACAGTGGTGGATGTAGAAACTCACAACTAATCAAAGTACAGATAAATAGTGAGAGCTCAGTCTCAAATGAGAGCAAGAGGCGGGGTATCAAAGAAGGAAGGGCAGAAAGATTGTAAGCACCAGATGAATGGAGCAAAACACTGACTTTTAGACAGGACCATGCCCCTCATGAACTCACAGCATTTATAGTTGCCTGCATAGAAACTGCACAAGATCAAGCCAATACTCAGCTTTTGCTGAAGCACTGTTGACAGTTAATAGCTGCTAGGAAAAAGGAAGTCAATTTTCTTTATAAGCATGACCTCTGGTAGATCAACCAGGCTCAATAGGATAGATCCATGCTCATGAGTTTATTGGCATTACAGACTGGAGTTTTTGAGTAATTACAACTTTAAAAAAAAAGAAGAAGAAGAATATACCAAGAAAGTTTGGAGAAGATTCAGAGTCAAGTGTGGATCTGGAAGTAGTCAGAGTGAGAAGTAGAGTATGAATATTACTAACATACATTGTGGGAAATTCTCAAAGAATTAATAAAAAGTACTGTATTAATTTAAAAAAAAAAAAAGTGTTGTATCTGGAAGATGGTTTGTCCTCAATTTAGAACTAACATCGTAGTGTTAATAGATGTGGCCAAGAATTTTAAAAACATTGGGTCGTAATGATTTCATGATCATGAGGGGATTAATGCATCCCATAATAGTGATTTAGTGGTCTAGAGAGCTGGGTATTATAGAACGCCGGCCTGGATCTCGTGGTCTAGAGAGCTGGGTATTATAGAACGCCGGCCTGGATCTCCCCTCAGTCAGTCTTTTTTGTTTTTTCCCCCCTTCCAGTTTCTGTCATGAGACTCCCATCAGCAAACGAGAATATTCTAACACCATGCTCTTGGATCTTTCAGTAAATTGTTCAGTTTTTGGTATTCAGTCATATCTCCTGAGGTTGAGAAAGAACAAACAGCTTTTTAAAAACCTAACAACATGAAATGCCACTAAAGACATAGCACAAATATGGCTCTCATATATCATAACAGGATACAAAATTACAGGAAGTAACATTATAAACAAAACTTCCATTGCATGGGCATGGAGACTAACAATTAACAAATGGAATCTCAGTGTCTGTGCTACCTAAATATAACACCAATATCATAGACACTGAGAGCAACAGTTAATAAATGGGACCTCCTGAAACTGAGAAGCTTCTGTAAGAAAAAGGTCAGTAAAGCAAAACAATAATGTACAGGATGGGAAAAGATCTTCACCAATCTTAGATCTGAGAGCTGGTCTCTAAAAAAATATATAAAGAACTCAAGAAACTAGAGATCAGAGAACCAAACAATCCAATTAAAAATTGGGGAACAGATCTAAACAGAAAATTCTCAACAGAAGAATCTCAAAAGGCAGAATGACACTTAAAGAATTGCTCAAGATCCTTAACCTTCAGGGAAATGTGAATTAAAACAACTGTGATATACTATCTTACACCTTTCAAAATGGCTAAGATCAAAAAACTGATGCCAGCCTATGATAGAGGGAATATGGGATAAGGGGAACACTCCTCCAATGTTGGTGGGAATGTAAACTGTACAGCCACTTTGGAAATTAGTATAGCGGTTTTTCAGAAAACTAGGAATCAATCTACCTCATGATCCAGCAATACCACTCTTGGGCGTATACTCAAAGGATGCCCTTTCATACCACAAGGACATTTGTTCAACTATGTTCATAACAGCATTATTTATAATAGCCATAACCTGAAAACAACCTAAATGCCCTTCGGCCAAAGAATGGATTTTAAAAAATTTGATACATTTACACAATGGAGTGCAGATGATAATAATAATAATAATAATAATAATAATAATAATAAATGAGATCACATGATACTAAAAAGTCTGTATCTCTGTATTACAAAGGTCACCATTATTTGAGAACACAAGCAGCATCAAAAAATAGGGAGTGGTCTTTTTTAATGTACATCTGATAGAGGGTTACTATGAAAAATATATAAAGACGTCAGAAACTAAACATCAAAAAACTGACCCATTTTTTAAAATGAGACATGGTGCCACACAGAGAGTTATAAAAGATGGCATTGAAGTGGCAGAGAAGCATTTTTTTAATGCACAATATCAGGGAAATTCAAATTAAAACTACTTTGAGATTTTATCTTACTTTTGTCAGAATGGCTAAGATTTAAAAACAAAAATGTCAAGTTGATGCTGGATAATTCCAGGAATATTTACTCACGGCTGGCGAAAGTGCAAACAGGTGCAGCCACAATGAAAACCAGTGCAGAGGTTCCTCCAAAAACTAGAAATAGATCTACTAAATGATCCAGCTACACTAAGGCATATACCCTAGAAGGAAGTGTGTCACTGTGGAGGTAGACTTAGAGGTCTTCTATGCTCAATCTCAGTGAGACACTCATGTAGTGACATATTTTATATTTAATAAAATCAGCCTGGAATATCAGAGGACAGAGTCATCTCTCCAGCCTCTGTTTTTTGTTTTGATGAGACAAGGCTTTCTGTGTAACAGTCCTGGCTGTCCTGGAACTTGCTTTATAGACCAAGCTAGCCTCCAACTCACAGAGATTCTCCTGCCTCTGCCTCCCAAGTGCTGGGACTAATAACTGAGACTATCTCCACACACTCAGACCACTTCCTATTGCCTGTAAGTCAAGATGTAGGCACTCGGCTACTTCTCCAGCACCATGTCTGGCTGCATGCCACCATGTTGTGCCATGATGATAATGGACTAAACCTCTGAAAATATAAAGCTACCCCAATTAAATGTTTTACCTTTGTAAGATTTTCCATGGTTATGGTGTCTTTTCACAGCAATAGAAACCCTAAGACATTGTCTTCTGAGAGCTTGCCCTGACACTTGAGATTCCAGAGAAGAGGTTATGAGTAGGAAAGGAAAGAAGTGAGCCAGGCCCATGGTGCTGGTGAGGAGAATCTTACAGCCTGACTAGCTAGAAGTCAGAATGCTTGTTTATTTGTACAGAATTCAGTAAACAGAGATATATCCATCTTGTTTCAAAATATAGACTCTATTATTTTTGTTTCCAGGAGTGGTTAACTTTTTTCCTTGCACAACTGGAGTCATAATTTTTAGTCATCTGTCACAATAATTTTTTTTCATGTTTAGGCATCACTGATGAACAGTTATGTTGTATAATCATTTTTACACATTAACACCATAAACCAATTTTTAAAATAAACTTATTTATTTTACACGTCTGCCACTGTTTCCCTCCCCCCTTCTCCTCCCAGTCCCTCTCCCTCTGTCCCCCCCCATCCACTCCCTCTCTATTTCTGTTCAGGAAAGGGCAGCTCTCTCATGAGTATCAACAAAATATGGCATATCAAGTTGCAATAAGACTTCCTTGTGTATTAATTCTGGGCAGGGCTACCCAGTATGAGGAGTAGGGTCTCAAAACTCAGTAAAAGAATCAAAGACAGCCACTGTTCGTTCCCACTGTTAGGAGTCTCACAAGAAGGCCAAGCTACATGATTGTAATGTATATGAAGAGAGCATACATAAGTCAGTCTCATGCAAGTTACCTAGCCATAACCCAATTTTTAAGCATCTAGAGGCATATTACAGTCTGTCCTCAGGCTGCTAGCTCTTGTTTCTTCAAGGGCGCTAGATAGAAAGAAAATCTCCAAGCCAGCCCGGGCAGATTGCCATGTCCTAAGCAGTATATTATTAACCCTTAATGATAAGAGTGCCCAAGGAAATTCTCAGGCCAAAGATGCTGCATCTATTATTCAATATCTGGCATAACACAATTTTACATTTTATATCTTTATAGAATTTATTTATATGTCTAATTCTGGCACTCTTTTGCTTCTTTGTCATATGACAGCACAGTGGCTCTATACAAGCTAACTTTTCGAAGAAAGGGAGATTCTGACACCTTATTCTTTTATCATCCTTATACATCATTCTTTGCTCATCAATATTAGTTCCTGCATAGGTAGAGGTAACTTCAGCTAATCTAACTTTGTTGCTGCATATGCCGTATAATCACCTGAGCATATAGTAGGAAGGGGCTTGTAATCTGATCTGTGGACAACTTATCAAATCTTGTTGACCTTTTAAGTTTACTTTGTTTTGATTATTTGTTCCTGAGTAAGTACAGGGACAGATGTTTCAAGAATATCTCACAGCCTCATAAAGAGACCTCTAGCTTCTTTATGTGTTTCAAAACCTCCAAGGCATAATGAAGACCTTCAAGTGCATAAGGATGGGTCCCTAACAGTGGGATGGGTAGTATGTCCAGAAATTTCCTGGGGAAACTTAGAAGCAGTCAGTACTCTGGCAGAAGATATAAATGATTCATACTAGATTCCCCATCAAGCCAATATACCCAACCTATACAAATATTAAAAGTCTTCCAAGCATTCAACACATAGAGATCAAAACCAAAAGTGTCACAAAGGCCATCATGTAGTTCAGCTTTGCTGGATCTTTGTCAAGCAGCTGTGCTGGCTTTAGGACTATTGCCCTTCCCATTAGACATGGCGGCACCAAATGTCCATCCTCAAATAATGAACCAATAATGAATATGGGGAACATTTACACAATAGAATATTATTCTGCTGCTAAGACATGAAATTGACAGGTAAAGGGTGGAGCTGGAATCAGTGTTCTGAGGCAGCTCAGACCCAGAAAGACAAATGTTACATGTTTTCTCTTATTTGTACATGATACCTTTGAATCTTCAGATATTTATGTTCCATTTGGTACCCATGGTGTCAGGAAATTAGCAGAAGGCCATGGTGAGGTGACTTTTAAGGTAGGGAAGATAGGATGTAGATTTATAAAGGTTTAAAGGGGAATAATGGAGCAGGAAGGATCAAAGGGAGTGGAAGACACAAGGGCAGGAACTAAGAGTTAATACTGGGAACGATAAATAATACTGAAGACCTCTCAAAAATATATGGAAACGTATTACTATAGAAGCTTTCTAAAATACATAAATGTACATATATTCTTAAAGTTGCAATGTATTGGACCTACAGTGGACAATGCTTCTACTGTACATCACCATCAGCTAATAGATCAAAAGTACAATGATGGGAATAGGTATCCACTAAGCTCTCCTTAAAATGTCTCCCTCCTTCCACACTCCATACTGGGAACTCAGTTTCTTTTGTCCATTTTTGTTTTCTTTGCTGAGCAGAGTGCCCTGCAGTATGCTACAGAAATTATCATCACTGTGCCCATCTCTATAATTTTAAACAACTACAGAGTTCCCCAACCTTCTCCAAGGTCTATACCAGTGTCTTCCTGACTCTTCTTATCCACATACCCTCCCCAACCTGTCAGGTCTATCCTGGGTTCCACATCCAGGTCACTGTTACCTACACTGAAATATACTTCTAGGCTTCTGCCAGGACCTGCCCTATCTGCTACAACCCACAGCATCCAAATTCTCCACCCAACCAGATTTTTCACATCCTTCTCCAGGGCTTAGCCTGGTGACTCTCCCTGATTATCTCCATCTATATGCCCTCTCCAATCCACCATATATGATGATATATGTTTAATAAAATTAGTCTGGAATATCACAGAAGAATCAATCACAGAGCCAAGCCATAAAAGCCAGGCAGTGGTGGTTTACAACATTAGTCTCAGCATTTGGGAAGCAGGGGCTTGGGAAGAAGAGGTAGGTAGAGGAACTCTGTGAGTTCAAGGCCAGCCTGATCTACAAAGCAAGTTCCAGGACAGCCAGGACTGTTACACAGAAAATCCTATCTAGAAAAAAAAACAAAAACAAAAACAAAAAAGTCTGGAGAGATGGCTCTGTCCTCTGGTATTTCATACACAGAAAACAGTATCTCAGCCTCCCAAGTGCTGAGATTAATGGTGTGTGTCACCACTGCCTGGCTTTCATGGCGTGACTCTGTGGTTGATTTCCCCTCTGGTATTCCAGGCTAATTTTATTAACTATATATCACCACAAGCATATCTAGCCCAGGACCTTCATCCAACACTCCAGACAAGTCAAGAAACCTCCAACTGCCCTACAAGTCATTTCAAGGCTTCTTCCAGGACCCACACTACCTATCCCACAATCAATGAAACCCCTCCAACCTTCCTACCCAGTCAGATCTGCCCTCACACTCCAGGCTTGTAAGAGGAGGCACATCCTGGATATCAATCCCCTTCATCTACCTGAATTATTTGACCAAACCATGTCCAACCTCTAGTTCCACCCCTGAACATGAACATCATCTCTTCTGCCCTATCCTGCTCAGACTATATCAGACTTAAAACTAACAACAACAACAAAATATCCATGTGCCAAGATTACATCTCAAAATATAAACAATATAATCAAGCTAGTTTCTTCTCTCTAAAACTAACCAGTCTTTTTTGTTTGTTTGCTTGTTAGTTTTACCATTTATTTTAATTTATTAACATGTTTATATTTATGAATATGTATGGACATATATTATATATATATATATGAGCACAAAAGTAATACAGGGTAACAGCTTCAAGTGGGACCTGTAGAGGAGAAGATGTAAGTTAGAGTCAGGTGTGCTAACTAAATATGTAAGATAGTTCTAGGTGCCATAAGTGCATAATGATAATGCAGCTAAAGAAATCCCACTTGAGAAATATTAATATGGTGTGTTTGAAGAGTGGAGGTGGATGAGGAGGAAGATGAGTAGCCATATGCCAGGTCTCAAGAGCTTTATAGGCATTGACTAACCAGTCTTATAGAAATGTTTGCTAATGAGAATTGCCTTGATGTGCCAAGAATGCTGAATTTAAAAAAAACAGTCATAAACTTCAGCAAAAAAAAAAAAAATTATGAAGTTTAAAGAAGACACAAAGAAACAGATCAATGAAATTGAGAAAGAATTTAGGGAGAATAAAGGCCTAAATCATGTTCAAGAAAACCCAAGCTGATGGAAATGAAGACAATCTGGGATTTGAGGATGGAATGCAGTAAGAGGATGGGAACATTTGAGAGGACTCAAGCAGAAATGAATATGAAAGTGAAAAACCTAATAGCTCAATTTGGAAACTCAAAGAAAATCTTTATGAGTAGAATGAATCAAATAGGAGATCGAAGACAAGAAAGATTTGAAGATAGAGGATTTAGGCCAAATCAGCAAGAAATAAGAAAATCTAAAAATGCATACAGAAAATGTGGAACACCCTGAAAATAAAACCTTTAATTTATATTAGATGAGGAAGAAGAATCAAAAAATCAATGACAGAGACCAGATCTTCAACAAGATCATAGAAGAAAACTTCCCCAAATCATAACCATACAGATACATGATGCACACAGAACACCAAATAGACTCATCCAGAAAGAAAGTCTCTGTGGCATATTATGATGAAAAGGATAAGTATACATAACAAAGAAAGCATATTGGAAGCTGCCAAATAAAGAACACAGTCACAAGTGAAAGAAAATCCATTAGCATAACAGCTAATTTCTCAATAGAAACTTTGAAAAGCAGAAAAACCTGGTGTCTTGGATAGTTTTATGTCAACATAACACAGGGTAGAGCCATCTGAGAGGAGAAAATCCTAATTAAGAAAATGTCTCCACAAGATTAGACTGTAGGCAAGTCTGCAAGTCATTTTCTGAATTAGTGATTGACGGGGGAGGGCCCAGCACATGGGGGTGGTGCCATCCCTGGGCAGGTGATCTTAACTGAGTAATCCATGAGGAAGCAGCACCCCTCCATAGCCCATGCATCAGCTTCTGCCTCCAGGTTCCTGCCCTTTTTGAGTTTCTGTCATGATTTCCTTCAGTGATGAACAGCAATGTAGAGGTGTAAGCCAAATAAACCTTTTTCCCCCAATTTATTTTTGGTCATGATGTTTCATCATAACTACAGAAATCCTAACCAAAATACTTGTAATAATGCATTGCAAATTCCAAAAGACCATGACAGCCAAGCTAGACTAATATGCCCAACAAAATTGTCTGTAATAATTAGAGGAGAAAATAAAACTTTCCATGATATAAACAACCTAAAAATTTATATTCCATAAACTCAAATCTAAAAACAAAACAAAAAAAAATACGGAAAACAAAATGTAGGGCTGAGGAAAGAGAAAAACAGGCATAGCTGAGAGACTGTGGAAAGAAACATGAAGCCATAATTATTAAAACACAAAGTACCACTGAGAGAAAACACCAAAACCAAAGATCAATGACACAAAGACCACAATAATGTACATAGTTCATAAATAACTTTAAATACCAATGGCCTCTATTCTTCAATCTAAAGACACAAACTGAGTGAATAGGTCAAAAAACAAAATCCATCTATCTGTGGTCTACAAGACACATCTTGGCTTTGCAGAGGGGCACTGCCCTAGAATAAAAGAATAGATAAAAGTATTCCAATCAAATGAAATTGGAAAGCAAGCAAGCATCACTATCCAAATATCTGACAAAATTAACTTCAGCTAAAACCCATTAGAAGAAATAAAAAGGACACTTGATTTAAGACATTACTATCATAAGAATATATGCATCAAACAGTGGTGTACCCAACTTCCAAAGAAGAAGGAAAAGAAAGAAATGTACTACTAGATTTAAAAACAAACATCAATTCTTTAATAGTAAATGACTTCAATACCTCACTTTTTCCAACAGTCTTCTTTGAACAGATAAGAGTAACAGATCCTTGTCCCAACTAGCCAAAAGAGAAAGAAAAATACTCAAACTGACAGAATCAGAAATGAACAGGAAAGCATTATATAATACCAAAGAAATTCAGAACATTAAAAGGGAGTGCTTTAGAAACCTCTACTTCATTAAGTGGAAAAACCTAAAAGAAATGAATAAATTTCTAGGTCCAGCCAAACAACCAAAATTAAAATAAAAAAGAAGTCAACAACCTAAATAGACCCATAACAAATGAGAATATTGAAATGGTAATAATAATAATAATATAAAACTTTCCACTTAAATAAAAATTCAGGGCCAGATGGATTCAGAGCAGAATTCTACCAGACTTTCAAAAAAGACACTACTAACATTTCTTCTTAAACTCGTCAGAAGAGAAAGAAAAAAGGCTACATGTGAGAAACCCACAGCCACCATCATCCTAAATGGAGAGAAGCTTGAAGCAATACCACATGATGTCATGAATGAGACCTGAGTGTCCACTATCTGTATTCCTTTATAATATTATGCTAAGTGCACTACATGGGGCAAAAAGACAAGAGAAGAAAATAAAAGAGATGAGTTCCCAAAAATTCTACTAGGAAATTTCTAGAAATGACAAATCTAGCAGTATGTCAGAATCAATTTGCACACATTAGTAGTTTTTCTAAACATTAGCAAACATACAGAGAAAGAGATTTTTGGGCATACATCTACTCACATTAGCCTCAAATGATAATAATAAAATAAAATATATAGGAATAAACCTAACCAAGGAAGTGAAAGACCTCTCCAATAAAAATTTCAAACTTTTAAAGAAAGAGATAAAGATAATAGAAAATGCAAAACCACCCCATGCTCATGAGTTGGTAAGATTAACATTATAAAATAACAATTCAATGCAATTCCAATCAAATTACTACCTTATTCTTTTCAGAAATCTATTTTTAAAAATCTATCCTAAAATTTAAATGGAATCACAAAAGATCTCATTTACCCAAAACAAATCTGAACAAAACTGACCATTGTTGGAGGGATTTCCATTATAGATTTTAAAATATATTACAGAGCAATAGTAACAAAACAACATGGCACTGGCACAAAAATAGGCATGTGGATCAATGGAACAAAACTGAAGGCCCAAACATTAGCATGCCTAACTGCAGAAGCTTAATGCTTGACAAGGTCACTAAAAACTTAGGCATCTTTAAGGTGTGTGGCATTGTCAACAAATGGTGTTGGCAAAACTGAATGTCTATACACAGAGAGTAAAATTAGACCCACTCTATAAGCCTCCATAAAAATGAATTCCAATTGGATCAAAGACCTTAATCAGAAACAGGAAACACTTAAACTGCTAAAAGAAAACATAAGCAGCACCCTACACAATATAGGTGCAGGAAAGGACATTGTGAATATAATTCCATCTGCCCAAGAGTGAAAGCCAGCAATTGAGAAGAGGGACTTTATAAAACTACAAAGTTTCTGCACACCTAAAGAAACGATCAACTGGGTGAAAGTGAAACCATAAAATAGACATACATCCAACAGAGGATTGAAATCCAGAATACATAAAGAACAACAACAAAAAATAACCAAAGAGCTTTAAAAAAAAAAAAAAAGTCCATTTTAAGAAAAAAAAAATGGGTTTGAGACCTAAACAGAGAATTCTCAAAAAAAATGGCTAAGAAATATCTTTTTTAAAAATTTCATTATCCCTAGCAAGTAGGATAAAAATTGAAACAACTTCAGCAGAGATCAACAAAATAACTGACAGCAAATGCTGGTGATGATGTTGGGAAAAGGAGTCCTCATTTACTGTTGGTGGGATTGCAAACTGGTGCAGCCACCATGAAAATCAGTGTGGAGAATTCTCAAAAAACTAAAAACTGGTTCTAGCATATGATCCATCTATACATTTCTTGGTATATGCCCGAAGGATTCAACACCCTACTCCACAGATACTCATCTATGTTCACTGCTACTCTATTCTCAAAATCTAGGAAATGGAAGCAACCTAAATGTCCTTCACTGATGAATGGACAAGGAAAATATTATACAGATACACTATGGATTACTGTTAAGCTATAAAGAAAATGAAATCATGAACTTTGCAGGTAAATGGATGAGACTAAAAATGATTAGACTCAGTGAGGTAAGCAAGATCCAGAAAAGCAAATATCACATGTTCTCTCTCACCAAGGCCCCTAGCTCAAAATCTTCTGATTTATCTGAGTACATATCTTGAAATAATTACCAAAAACAGGAAAAAATAAATAAGTATGTAAATAGGGTCAGGGTATGGAAGTGGGTGAGCGCAATAAGGAGGTGAATAGCAGAGTTCAATAATCAAGGGGACTCAATTAGGGAGGAGGAATGGAGATAAATATAGGAGGGGGGAAGCAGAAATGGTACCTGAAAAAGTCATAAGGTACCATATTATACTATCTTCCAGTGATAGCTATTCTTGGTTGTCAACTTGATTACATCTGGAATTAACTAAAACACCTGTGAAGGATTTTTCCTAGTTAAATTATCGTAAGAGGAAAGAGCCATCTTTAATTCAAATCTTCTGACTTAATCTATGCCACACCTTCTGCTGGCAGCGTATAAAAAAGACATGGAAAGACATCTTTGCTCTTTTTCTGCTTCCTCTTACTCTCGCTGGCAAGTCTCTGCCTTCACAGTATTAGAGCCTACTTCTTTGGGATTCTGGTTTATATGGAATGTACTGAAAAGTAGTTTAATTACCCAGCCTTGCAGACTCAACAATTACGGAATTCTATTGGTAAACAGCAATTGTCACACTAGCTGGACCACAGCCTAAAAGCTACTCTTTAGTTTATTATATATGCACATATATATACTCATTTATCAGCTTTGTTCCCCTATAGAACCTAATAATGCTACAAAAAAACCTACAATACATTTCAGTCTGTATGTAAACATACATATATAGTTTAAATAAAATTTTCTCATCTGAAAGGCAATACTCCCTCCAAGAGACAAAGGTAACCTAACAAAACCCCAACATCAGGCATGAGAAGCATTCTTTTGAGTTGTTGGTCAAGGTTGTCCAAGAGATTGCCATAATCTATTACTATTGACTTTGGTTTTTCCCGAGAAGTAAGACCATACTGTTAAAGACACCACACACTTCAGACGCAGGGCCCAGAGGCACCTGACCCACAACTGGCCTGAAAGCCTCTTTCCTAAGCACTATCGTTCATCATATCAGCAGACAACATGAAGGCTTCCTAAGAGAGGAAGCAATTGAAAATTTCACTTAACTCTGAGTCCTATGAACCACAACAACAGCCAACACGACAGTAGTTTGGATGGAACAGGAGCAGCATCCGGACTCTGGAACTCAAATGAACAGCTCTCTAATTGAACTTAAGGCCCTCTCAATAAGAGAGAAACCATTCCTTACACTGAAAAATCAAGAAACTACCCAAGTATAGTGAAGTCGTGGATCCCAGAGGAGAACCTATAATCACCACGTAATTAAACCAGCAAAACTCCTAAATACATTCTATGTATTTGTTCTTATACCCATACATAAGTATAGTCTTCATTTCTCATTAAGGAAACTTCTCTTTGCCATGGAAAGAAACTGTTTAGGAAAAAAAATAACCAACAAAATGAAGTTGTGGTGTGTGTAAGGATTTCTGGCATTCCCTAGTTGAGCCACCTCTGGCCCAGGTGGGATGCACCTTGCACGGAGGCACGCCCCTGAGTGTGGCTATATAAACCCTGCAGCACTGCTTACGGAAGCATCTCCCTGGACCCAGAAGGAAGCACCTCCCTAGACCCATGACGCATACCGTGAAGCACCTCCCTGGACCCGAAAGCACCTCCCTGGACCCATGACGCATACCCATGCACGCCCCTTCCCTTAAAAGCGACTGCCAGCATGTGCTCCGGTCCTTTTCTTCTCTGTCCCCTGACTTCTATCTCGCTCCTCTATTTCTTCACCTGCCTGGGACTCTTTTCTTAAATAGTATATATCTAGTGTGTGGCCTTGTTAGTGTATACTTGCTCTCACGCGCGGAACTAACAGTGTGCCCCAGTTCTAATGGATACATATACAAAACAACCCCAGCATCTAAGAGTCAAGAAACATTGCCACATACAGGGAGAAAAGATTTTAAGGATCAAGGGATCAGAGAGTTTTCTATGACACTTTGTCTCCTAGCAATATCAGATGCTACACCCATAAAGTCTCACCAAACATGAACTGAACAAGTACAAATATAGACCTGCCAAAGTGGACCAGGGAAAACCTCTTGGGGCCTCAACCTACACAAAGAACTACAAGCAACAAAGGAATGTTGAGAGTAGAAAAATTAGCATTCCTTAGGAAAGAGCACACCAATTAGCAATCCAGCAGCTAACCCTGAAAATATATACAAGTAACATTATATGGACTGAGCAGGTTATATCTCGGAATGCACACACAGCATCAGCAAGAGTTAATTAATTTTTAAAAAGACTATGAATTTGAAAGAGAACAAGAAAGGAGGAGTATATGGGAGATATTGAAGAGAAGAAATTGGAAATTGTGTAATTATATTACTATCACTAAAAAACAACAACAAAACCAACTATAGAGTTGGTCCGGTTCTGCTCCAACAAGGAAAACTAGAGTATAATGACTTCTACATGGGTTCCTTGTAGGCAGAAGTTTATATCCCACCAGTAACTTCTGAATACCCAGCAGCTGCTTCCCAAACTACCATACAGAGACTTATAAATGCTCAGCCAGCAGCTCAGGTTATTACTAACTAGCTCTTACACTTAACCCATGATTCTTATATATGTTTAGCCATGTGGCTGGGTACCTTTCCTCAGTACATCATTCTCATCTTGCTTCCTCTGCGTCTGGCTGGTGATTCCTGACTCCACCCTTCCTCTTCCCAGTATTTTTAGCTTGGTTGCTCTTCTTGTACTTCCTGCCCAGCTACTGGCCAATCAGCTTTTTATTAAACCAGTTTGAAAGACAAATCT
This sequence comes from Sigmodon hispidus, assembly GCA_004025045.1. NCBI lineage: Eukaryota > Metazoa > Chordata > Mammalia > Rodentia > Cricetidae > Sigmodon > Sigmodon hispidus. Next base: position 42,039 of record PVIH01002942.1, read on the forward strand.
TTACAGTGCACAAAAGGATTATTCCACGGCAGTTTTTTAAGTTTGAACAGTCTCTTAGGGTTTCTATTGCTGTAATAAAACATCATGATCCAAAAGCAAGTTGCCAAGGAAAGGATTTATTAGGCTGATATGTCCATATTTCTGTTCATCACTGAGGGAAGTCAAGATAGAAACCTTCCAAATCTCCCTAGTGCCAACACTTCGGGGAGGTTACATTAGTTTGAGGTGGATCCAAACATTGTCTGTTACAGTTAGAAAGCTGAAGAAGGGTTTGCTAGGGCTTACAGTTCCAGGAGGTTAGAATTCATGACCACTGTGGAAGGGAGTGTGGCAGCAGGCAGGCATGGTGCTGAAGCAGTAGCTGGGAGCTCACAACAAGTCTTTGGAGACCTCAAAGCCCATCCCCAGTGACATACCTCTGCCATCCAGGTCACACCTCCTTATAATTCTCAAATCCCACAGTACTCTGACCCAAACCTCTGCAGAGAGCCTCTGAGCTGAGGAACAGGCTGGGTAGGGGAACCACAGTTGCAAAGAGTAGGAAGCTTTGGATGGCGAAAGGACTTGAGTCTGGCCTTTGCAGGTCACAGGGAGCAAGTACAAGTAAAGGGGCCTCTTTATGGCAAGAAATCCTGTGTGGAGGATGCTCTGTGCCATAGGTGTGTGAAGGATGATACATATCCTAACTTGGAAACCATGGAAATCGGAAAGAAGAATCTTTGCTCAAGGCTGTAGATTTAGAAAGGCACATAGGATCATGATGTACTGTTGTTCTAGAACATCAGCCAGAAAATGGAGCTAAAATGAAGGACAAGTTTACCCTGAGGTTCTCACACAGACCCATGTCACAATGTCCACATTAACAAATACCGTGCTGGCTAGAAAAGAAACTTGGCTTTACCTGAAAGAAGAAAAAAAAAAGAACCATGATTATCTCTTTAGATGCTGAAAAAACCTTTGACAAAACCCAACACTCCCTTATGATAAAAATCCTGAAGGAATACAAGAAAAATACCTAAATATGATACAGGTGATATACAGCAAGTAGACAGCCAACATCAATCTAAATAGAGAGAATCTCAAAGCAATCCCACTAAAATCAGGAGCAAGATAAGGCTGTCCTCCCTCCCTTTATCTATTCGATATTCAATATAGTTCTCAAAGTTTTAGCTAGAGCAATAAGAGAACAAAAGGAGATTAAGGGAATACAAATTGGAAAAAAAAGAATTCAAAGTATCTCTATTTGCAGATGATATGATCATATGTATAAATGGCCCTCAAAATTCTACCAGGGAACTCCTACAGCTGACAAACACATTCAGCAATGTAGCAGGAATCAAGATTAACTTAAAAAAAAAATCAATAGCCCTCCTATACACTAAGTATACAAGTGCTAAAAAAGAAATAAGGAAAGCATCGCCCTTTGTAATAGCTGCAAATAGCATTAAATATCTTGGGATAACTCTAACCAAAGAAGCAGCAGACATATTTGACAAAACCTTGAGTCAGTGAAGAAAGAAACTGAAGAGGATATCAGAAAATGGAAAGCTCTCCCATGTTCCTGGATAAGTAGGATCAACATAGTAAAAATAGAAATTTTACCAAAAGCAATCTACAAATTCAGTGCAATACCCAACACATTTTTTTTTTTTTAAAAAACTTTATTTATTTATTATTTATTTATTTGCCTTGGTGTTTGCCTGGAACTGGAACTACAGACAGTTGTTAGCTGCCATGTGGGTGCTGGGAATCGAACCCGGGTCCTCTGGAAGAGCAGACGGTGCTCTTAACCGCTGAGCCATCTCTCCAGCCCCCCAACACATTTTTTTTACTGACCTTATTCATATGGAATAACAAGAAAGCCAGGATTGCCAAAACAATTCTGCTCAATCAAAGAACTTCAGGAAGGAAAGCTTCTCCCAGGATATTTTTCCACTTCAGGTTTTCTGCGTTTACAGATAAGGAACCTCCAGGGGCTCAACTGAATTCATTAACCTCCTAGATAACAGTAAGCTCCTGGGGAGGGAGCATCATTTCTCCAACCTCAGTGTTTTTCAAAGCCTCAAAATGAAGACAAAAGCAAAACTGTCCGTGAAAATCTGAAGCATGGCCAGACGGATGCAGATGTTTATGCTTACGATTAAGTGTGAAAGTTCTTAGACACAAATTCATATCCTAAATAGCACCAAAGACACTTTTGTATTCCCTGAATGTGTAGTCTCCAGAAATAACTTTCCGGTGTGATCATACAGAAATACAAATGTGTGTCACCAAAGACTAAAGTCCTGCATGTTGCTCTGTGGGTCACATTCTTCTGACAAGATATTTTGAATGTGTCTCCTCCCAGTGTTAATTATAACAAGCATTTAAGCTTGCTCAGTGTTAATTACAGCAAACAAGCTCGCTCTTGCTTCTCATTAGCTCCTTACCAGTCAAAAACCCAACAGGCTGAGCTACACTTGTCTTTAACAAACTGGCCAGCAGAGGGCAGTGTAGACCTATGAGTTGTGCCATGTGTCCAGCCCCCCCCTCCCCGCTCCCCCCACACACACACCTGCTGAGAGAAGAAATGATTGCCAGATTCCCAGTTCCCAGTTCCTGTTTGTATTCTCTCAAGGTTTTCACTTTCCTTGCTGGCCCCTCTGTTTAAAAAAAAAAAAAAAAAAAAAAAAAAGTGCTCTTGCCATGGTCTGGTTTAGATCTCCCTCTGTTCTGATGCAGAAGGTATAATCCCAGACAGAGTCCTCCATATGGCACCTGCAAAACACACTAGGCTGACCTCTAACCCCAGGCTAGGGAGGAAGCAGTCTAGGAACTCATGTCCCCCAGACCCCTCTGAGTGACCAGCTTCTCCTGTAAAGCCATGCAGACATCTCCCCAGATTTGAGTATGTGCTTCTCATCAGAGATGGGCCCCATCTGGTCGTGGGGTACCCACTCCAGATCCAGCAAGGGAACATAATAAGGCCAAGAGATGGTTTTATTTGTTGAGTGGCTTCAGGAGAAGGTTCCTTTCCAGCTACATTCTTAGAAGCAAATCGAGCTTGGGAACAACCATCTCTTTCCAAGCAGGACCCTCACCCCATAGACCAATGTTTCTAGACTGTTATTCTGAAGCCTGGAGCTGTCCACTCCGTCCTGGAGGATGGTAGAACCCAGGATCTTTCCAAAAACCTCCCACAGTCTCTACCTGACCACATCCAATCTGGAGGCAAGAGTCTGTCCCTCAGACCACCTACACTTTTCCCCAATGGCCACTTTGGAGGCCTTTAATAAAAGAGAGTCTGTGGTCCTGAGCATGCAGGGGTCGAGGTCTGCCTCTACCAACCCACCCTAATGAGGAGCATAAAACCATCACTTCCCAATCAGCATCTTGCACAGCCACCCACAAGAGATTTCCAGGTGCTGAGGAAGCCACATGAGTCTAGGCTTTTGCTGAGAGACTTCTCTGGTTCTTACAAGCATGGAGACCTGGGCTGGCTTGTAACAAAGCCACCCTACTCCTAGCCCGCTGCATCTTCTAGCCCGGTCTTCATGAACTGTGCAGGTGAGAGAGTGGCTGGAACTGAATGATGCTTCAGTTTTGGAGATCATCAGAGTACCAAAGCCACATTCTGAGGCCACTGCTTTCCTGGTAAGGTTGGGATTCAGTTCTGGGTGAGCACTTGTTTTGCTGCTGACAGTTGGGAGCACCAGAAATGCTTAGCTTTTCCAGCATTCTGTAGGTTTGCAATACCTTCTAATGACTTCATATTTGGAGTATCAGAAATGCCTTCTCCCTTTTCTGACTTACCTTTGATTGAACATTCACTTCCTTGTGACTCTGGCCATCTCCTTAAGAGACCATCCCCTCCCATGGCTCCAGCCAGGAACCTGACACCATGTGTCACCACATCCAAGCCAAGAGAACTTTCTGCTAGCTATCTCCAGTCCCCCATATTCACTCAGTTATCATCCCTGATGGTTTGCTTCCACTCTGAGACTACCCTGCAAGCCCCAGAAACCTCCTATGCTACTCCCTTCTCCACCAGGACTCAATGACCTTAACACGTGAAGGAAGCATCCCTTCCTGCTTAGAACTTTACCGGAAGCCTTGGCATTGTCCATGCGATGCATTTCTTACAAACAGGAGTAGAAAGACACACACTAGGTTCATGTTAGTGACTGGCCCTGGAAGTAGACAAGGAGACATTGGAGACTTCATATTCTATCTGTAATGTTTCAAATCAAGGTAGGAAGACTGGGAAGGCAGGCCAGAGGTGGGAATATTGGGAGAGATGACTAACATTAGTAGCCCTTTTAAAAAGCCATATGGAAACAGACTGCCAAAGAAGCTTCCTAATGTGTATACATTATAGTTTTAATGGAGCTGCCAAACAATGGAGAGACATAATCCAACTGGAATAGAACAAGCTAGGAATTATAATAATAACCAGCACCAGGAATAAATTATCTCTGGAAAAAGAGGTGATTGTTAGTCAATGGTGAAAAAAAAAAAAAGAAAAGAAAATTCAAAAGTGAGTAGGGACTGAAGATGGAGAGGTTAGACATGAGAGGGGGTGAGAAGGAGCAAATATATAATCAAGGTTGAAATGCGCTGTATGAAATTCTCAGACTGGATAAAAATATTATTTTTGTATTATTTTTTAATTGCTTAATTAAGCATGGTGATAGATTCCTATGTGCTAGCCCCGTGGGTCTGTTGTATGTGTCTCTGTACCTTGATGTGTTTATTTGGAAGTTTAATTAGTCTTTCCTCTGTGCATCCTGTTCAGATGACTCTTTCACTATCAACCCCTAAGAAAGTCAGAGAGGAGAGGTCAGGCTTTAGTCAAAGCTGGAGCAGCAGTGAGCCGCATGCCAGCACCACAGCCCATTTCCCCGTCGCTTCCTTCCCGCCTCCACCATTGTCTGATTCACCCCAGTTTCCTTGCTGAGTTTTCTAAATGGCCCCAGCTGCCTCTCTCCTAACTGCAAGCAGTCACCTGCGTGTCACACGCTAGTTTGCTCCTTTGTGTTCCTCGAGGCTTTGGCACATGGCTTACAGGCCCCTCACTCAACAAGAGGGTGGGCTTGTTATGAGAGAGCAATTATCCCCAAAGTTAGGAACTTCTTAGAAAGAGTGGTAAGTAAGAGGTGTCAACAGTCATCTTAGTCACACACTCCTGGATCCCTTGAGAGTATAAGCAAGCTTGGTGACATCACATACAGTGCTAATGGCTTTTCGTTCACCTTCAGCTGAGAAGGTTATTTTTTTGTCACCTTGACACAAAAGAGAGTCACCTGGAAAGACCCTCGGTTGGAGAATTGTTTCAGTTAGATTGGCCTGTGAGCATTTCTTGATTAAAATTATTGATGGGGGAGGGTCCAGCCCACTGTGAGTGGTACAACCCTTAGTCAGGTGGTCCTGGGTGCTATAGTAAGCAGGCTGAGCTAGCCATGAGGAGCAAGCCAGCAAGCAGCCTCCTCCGTGATCGCTGTGCCAGTCCCAGTCTCCAATTCCGTCCATGGGTTCCTGCCTTGGTTTTCTTCGATGATGGCAGCAAGCTGTAGCCTAAATAAACACTCCTTTTTCCCTCAGTTGTTTTTGGTCGTTGTCTTATCACAGCCACAGAGAAGCAAACAGGGACACCACCTGACTATGCATGCAAAGAGAATCGGATTGTTCCTGGTGCTGGTCTCTCCTCAGAGCTGCTCTTTCTTAGTGCCTAGAAAGGAATTTTGAATCTGGGAGGAGGTGGGCTGACTGAGTGCTTTGGGGGCATGTGATGTCATCCAAGGGGTGAAACTAGAAGTTTCTAGCTTGTGCATTCCAGGAATATCATATATTTTAACAGAGGAAGGTTCTGCCTTGTATGACCAAGCCTGAGGCTCAGTTTCCATTTGCCAGAATCTCAGAAATGTGTTCAAAGGTCTTGGGAGCATTTGTCCCTGATCAGGCAAGCACACAGCCTGATTGAGCATGGCTTCTGCCTCATCTCACCTCCTCACATGATAAGTAGTACTAAACTAGCCAGGAACGTTTCAGTGATCCATCCAAGGAGAAGTTGTTAGAGATGTATTCAGGCTGGATTCATGGGTTTCAGATGAGCAAAGGCTGTTTCACTTTACAGTTAGGTTCTTATACTCCATTTCCTACCATATACAGGGCCAGAAAGCCAGGAACTGTGGGATATCATGATACAAAGATGCCCCTGCTACTAGAAAGACAGGGACATATGTAGAGCCAGGATTGGTTCTGCAAGACAAATCCCATCACCTGCTGTGTATGTGAACTTTTAATTGATGGATTCTGTTCTCATCGGTATAGAGGCCAATTAATATTTTAAAATTCCATTTTAATTAATTTTAGGACTAAATTATATTTCAATTAACTATATAGACAATGACATAAAATTGTTCAATAAAGAATACACAAAATCTTATCACCTGGACCTGCTGCAACTGAATGTACTAGGCTGTGCTGACTCCCTATGGGAGGCCTTACCTTTTCAGAGGAAGGGATGGGGTTGCAGTGGGGGATGCCAGAGCGGGTAGCTGAAGGAGGAATGTGAGGAGGATCTGTGGTTGGTATGCAAAATGGATTTAAATTGAATTTTAAAATGTTATCATTATGCACATGGTTGTTGCCAACTTTTACCATGCTAAAAAATATTAATTTCACCTGTTTTGATGTCAGAGAGAAAACTGAATAATATGAGTTTCAGACCCCATAGAACCTGTGTTTGCCATGTTCACAGCAAACACACAGGAACTCTCCAGAAGGCTCACGTTGTGGAGCTGTCTATGGTGCTGGAGAAGGAGCTCATGGAAGTTCTGCACAGACTAGTGCTCACACTATGGACTGGGCCTAGAAGTGAGGCTCGGTTTAACAACCAAGGTCATGGTTGTCTCCATTGAATCAACTTGTGAGCATATCTGTGGGGGCATTTTCCTGATTAATTATTGATATGGGAGAGCAGTGTCCCCCGCTAGTAAGTGGCCCTGAGTTGTACAAGAACGTAAGCTGAACAAGCCACGAAAAAGCAAGCCAGTCAGCACCACTCCTCCATAGTCTCTGATTCAGTTCCCGTCTCCACATTCCTGGCTTCAGTCTCCGTCATTACTTCTCTTCTTTATATATAGCCCAGGTGACCCTAGTGTGCCATCTCAGCCAGTGAAGCCACAAGCCTTCGCTTGTTCCTACAGGCAAATAGTGTCTCTTCTGATGATATATTGAAGTCCTGATTTTGAGTCTCTGTGGATGGAGATTTGGAAATAAGTATCTGGGGATGAAATGAGTTGAGGTCGAGCTGGATTGTGGTGAGCCCTAAATCAGGCAGGACTTGGGTCCTTACTGCAGGCATAAGCAACACAGACATGGAGAAACTATGCAATGATAGATGATGGGGGCGATGTATCTATAGAGCCAAGGAATGATGAAGAAAATCACCAGCAAGATCCGAAACTCATAAAAAGGATAGAACATTCCACCCAGAGCCTCCAGGCAGAGCATGGCCCCAATGACATCTTGACTTGATGCACAGGCTCAAGAATTATGAGAGAATGAGTATCAGTTAGGCCTCAAGTCTTTTATTATGTTGACTGTAGGAAGTCACTGTACATTATGAGGATGCCTCATTTAAACCCCAGAGTAGCTCATTTGTGGTAGCTCTTTACCTGGGATGCTCTTGCAATTGGCAGTTTTGGAGACCCTAGTAAAGGTGCAAGGGTTAGAAAATGATAATGCTCCAATTCCTGCATCCCCAGCTTTTCGGCTACCCACTCTGAAATAGTTCCTCAGCTGCAGGGTTGCTCTCTCTGTAACTGCTTTATTTTCTTCATGACGCTGACCACCTCTGAAATCATATCCTGTATCTTTCCTTATTGCTGACTCAGTAGAGCATAAGCCTTGAGAGTGGGGACTATTCTGAAACACTTACCAGTGTCTGAGAGCAGTTGTAATTGCAAGCCACATACTCGAGAATAATGCAACGAGAAACAAATGCTTAACATGTAGCTACTTGTGATATTTTGTTTGTGCTTTAACACATAGAGCTCGCCTAGAGATCAGAAGGCAGAGCTAGCCAACAGTTAACCATAGAGACAGATAACCTTTAACTTGGTAGGAGGAAGCAGGAAGATCAGGAGTCTAAGGCCACCCTGGGCTACACAAGATTGATCCAGCTAAAATAGAACAGAGCCTGGAGGTGGAGGCTCACGTCTTTCGTCCCAGCACTTGGGATCTCATGCCGTTGATCCCAATATTTGGGAGGCACACACTTTAAATCCCAGAACTAGGGAAGTGGAGAATGTGACTTGGCTGGGCAGAGAGTGAAATATAGGGCAGGCAGAGACAGGAACTTGCCCACTTTAGGGCTGATGATTCTGTAGAGATAAGACCCCAACCCTAACCCTAGCCCTAGCCCTAACCCTAACCCTAACCCTAACCCTAACCCCAACCCTAACCCTAACCCCAACCCCAACCCCAACCCCAACCCCAACCCCAACCCCAACCCCAACCCCAACCCCAACCCCAACCCCAACCCTAACCCTAACCCTAACACTAACCCTAACCCTAACCCTTCCCAGTGGCTGGCTCCTTTGTCTTTCTGATATTTCAGTATTTATTCCTATATCTGACTCTGAGTTTTTATTATTAAGACCAATTGGAATTTGGGCTACAGCTATTGAATAAACAAATGAGGGCCACATGCCCTGTCACTGATGTGCTCTCCAAAAGATTGGCATTCCTGGCATTCTTCTTAATGGAATAAGAACACCAGTGAAGAAAAATGACCTTTACATCAATGCCTAAAAGATAAAACTTGTTTCTGGACACACAGCCCTCTGCTAAGGACGGCCTCTCTAATATAGAATGGGTGTATAGAAGAACAGCTGGTACCCAGCTTCCCACAGGAAATTCCTAATCATGCATCCCAGCCTGGGTAGAGGCTGATCAGTGCAACTGCACAGTGCTTTCCACTAGGGGGCAGCCTAACAAAGGCAGAGGCCGAGAAGCATTTAGCCTGAGTCTACTTGAGGTGACAATCATGAGTTCACGGCAATTATGACATTCGTTCTCCTCTCCAAAAGAACTATCTCTGAAGATCATCCTAATTTAAAAGTACTAAGTACAGAAGTTCCCACAGCACATAATACACTCACAAAATACAGGCTTTTGAAGGTGCGCAAAGAAGGAAACCACAACAGCAAAGCAGTGTAGCAAGACCACAGCGAGTGAACAGCCAGTTCTGACCCGGAGACTTGAGATTCATTCCGTGGTCCAGCCAGGACACTGCACGCCACCCTTGTTTGCTTGTTTCAAATAAAGTGGGATCTACAGGTAGACAGTCTCTGCTCTCCCGCAGGTGTGGGAGGAGCCAGGTTGCTACTAACAGACTTGCCAGAGAATCGGGAATAGAAAGTGTGACACCAACTACCATCATATAGTCAGTGTACACCCTCGCCTTCCAGGATAATGGAGCCTGGAAGCTGTGTTAGTTTCCCTGTTGCAATGTTTTGAATAAGAATGACCCCCCAACTGGCTCATATATTTGAAAATCAGACATTCAGAAGTGGCACCAGTTGGGAATAAGGAGGTGTGGCCTTGTTGGAGGACGTGTGCCCCCGTGGCTCTCTTTCTGCTGCCTACTCATCTGGACATAGAACTCTCAGCACCGTGTCTGCCTACATGCTGCCCACCAAAATTATAACAGACTAAACCTCTGAAACGGCAAGGTAGTCCTGATTAAATGCTTTTTTTTTTTTTTTTTTTTTTAATAAGAATTGCTACAGTTTTGGTGCCTCTTCACAGCAATAGAACAATACTAAGACACCTGCTTTGGAGTTAGATATGGTCATGTGATTAAAAATAGTCAATGAGAGGTAGTGGGGGGCAGTCTCCCTTCACTCTGAGTCTAGATCTGGAGTTCCAGGTGCCATTTTGACTTTGGTATGGGACTCATGTGCTAATGATGCACATGTGAAGAGACAGCCCCTGAAGGACTGTGAACCACAGTACCAGTGGACTCTATTGAAGACTTAATGTGAGGAAAATAGAGTTCTGTCTCCTCTAGGCCACTTTTTAGTGGGGGTTTTCAGTTATGACCTCTGAACTTGACCCTAATTATCTCCAAGATGGCTCTGGGACTCAAGATAGTTTGTATTCGTAGCTCTGAATTCTCATCTAGATTATCTCTGATGGCCTACAGAATCCAGAGATGATGACTAAGCCTCAAAAGACATCTAAAGGGCAATTTTCTTGTAGACCTCCTAAAACAGACAGTGACCTCATACTGTCTGATTGCTGTCTAGCACCTAGGAATTGAACCACTACCCGAGGCCAGGGTTCCAGCCACATCCTCTCAGGATGGATAGAATGGTGGGTCTTACAGGTCTAGCTCCAAGTGGCAGTGACAGACTGTTCAGTCCAAACCCAGTCATGCTACGTCATAAACTGTGCAGAAACATATGGTGGTCCTGGTTCAGCCAAAAGCTTGAGAACCCTGGATTCCTAGATGGAATTTCACTTGTATGTGACCAAAGAATAACCAGGAGTTACCTAGGAAAAAGCAGAGCTCAGGGCTTCCTTAGGACATGGGGAGGAAGAGCCTAGAATAATCCTCAGTGTGGAAGACAAAGGTACTTAACTCCATGAACTACGTAGTTTGATATTTACATTTGCCAAGAGATTCTTCCTTAATATGGAACTCAAGATTTCCAACTTCCAGTTGGCTCTTCACCAGTGTTACTCATTTATGACCTCTAAGGAAGAGATATGGAGCCTCTGTTTGTCCTGATTAAATGAGGAGAGATCTAGAAAGGTGTTCTGAGGGAGTAGCCAGCAGATTCTGACCCACTGAGAGATTAACTTTCAGATTGAGTTGTCTATTGAGTGAGTCGTGAGGCATGGCCTGTCAGTCTCCCCAAAGGAGAAAAAGGCAGATGTTCCAGCCTCTCAGACACTGAGGTAAGAGGCCTTCAGGGCCTAGGGTAGAAGGCTGACATCTGTTGGCTCTCAGTTGTCTCATTGGCTTCAGAGTGGAGGGTGTAATGGCTGCAGACTTGCAGACCACTGTGGTCAGTATTTCCTATTTCCAGCCTCTAGGGAATGATTTACAAATCTCTAGATCTAAAACTCTGACCTCCTTTCAGATGGATCCAGGAAAAGTCAATACCAGCAGGTAGAACAGACTCTGGCAATTGGCATATGAGGCTTTGTACAACCAGAGAAGGGATGTGCAATGCTTTGCTGGTGAAATGTCTCAGGCTATGGGCTTCAGAAGCAGTGACAAGACCCCAGCATAAAAGACTCATCACTGGGATGGCAGCAGCTACTGTGATAACAACTGGGTGTCAGTTTTGTGGCATGACACATAGCTTTGGGTAACTCTTCTTGTTTCTTTACCCTGACACAAATTCTATGACTCTTTTTCTGACTTTGTGCTGCTGACAATTAAAATATGGCTAACTCAATAAGGAGGAGAATTATGACAATCTTTAAGCCCTTAAGAAAATTAGAGATACTTAGAGTCTGTTACCTGTTGGGGGTAGGTGGCTCTGGCTCTTCAGGAATGTTGTGGGTGGGACACTGACAGCCAAAGGCACACCTGGGCAGAGCTGAAACACTCCCTGCAGGCAAGCTTTCAGGATCTGGGGACTGCTCCCACCAAATTATATGAAGGTCATGAGGCATAAAGACTTCGGATAAATCATTTCCATTTTCAGACATCCAAGTGAACCCTGCTCCACTCACATCATAGGAATGTCCTTTGAGAGCCAGGGTTTCTTTCTGCCCTCCCCCATCCCCAGATTACACAATCCCGTTCTCATCCCTCCCTTCTAGAATCCAAAAGGACATGAGACCTTGCAGTCTACACTACTCTGGGATAAGCAGATCTCAGGGTCCTTCTCTCCCCTCTTGTCTTTTCCCTACCCTCCACTTTCAGCAATTTACAGACACCAAGAAAAATGATAAGACATTTATTGAGTCATCTACAGCAGTTTGACATCCTTAAAATCCCAGACAAGGTGTGAGCACAGCATTAATGGAGGCAGCGGTAGCAGTGAGGTCCGTGGGATTTATCTTTATTGTGGAAAATTAAACCCAGACTGGTCCAGCTCCCATGAGTAGGCCTGGAGCCACAACCAGAGTACCAAGGGCTAAACCACCCTGGCCCTGACAGACACAAAGCCTCAAAGAAAGAAGACAGCAGACAAAGCACACGTGGCTGGGTACAGACACACCACAGGACCTGGAGTTCAGGGAGAGGAGAAAGAATGGGCAGCTGGCCCACTTGAAGAATGTCCCACGCCCTTGAAGGATTCCTAAGCAGATGACACAGAGGTGCTCAGAGCATTCTAAATTCTCCCCATCCCTACCTTCCAAACAAACTGGACAAAGTGATTGAGATAAAGCTAGAATCCAATGTCCACCGGAGCCCTGTGGCATCCCTGTCACATTCAGTGCTGGTGGTTTTACATATGGAGTCACAGTTAACAAAAGAGGGTTCAAAGCACTAGATTGGTTACAAGGAATACTTTTGGGGGTCTTCACCCTAAGAAGGAGGACACAGCTGTGTTGTTTTCAGAGCTTGTAAACTGACAGGGGCATTTCACTTCCACCTCATCTCTACCTAGCTAGGGAGCAGATGATGATGTACCCATGGCCATACTATTGCAGATTTGGGTTTCAGGGGAAGTAAATATGGAGTTCCAGAACAGATGGAGAGGGACATTTGCTAGCAGGTATCCTTATACCACACCAGCTCTGTTGGTTGTCCTGTGTTGTATCATGGACTCCTGGATGTTCTGGTGGTGCAGCCATTTCTGCCAAAGGTACAGTGTATTCTACAGATGTGTGAAGTGTTACATCTGGCTCACACGCAGGGCTGTGCAATGCTGGCAGGGCCACATTCTCATTCAAAAGCACACTACGCCCACCTGTTTCCTCATGAGCCCATAGGGAAGGCTTGCCCTTCAGATCTTCAAGTCACTCCCAGATCTAATAGTTTTTGAGTTTCCTCTTATAGGGATGAGTCAAGGTCAAACAGCAGGAGAAGTAAAGGTGGGGAACCCCGAGTCCCAAGCTTCCTACTCAAGGCTCTTCTGGTTGGCTTCCAGGCTCTGTAGACTCAAATGGAATTTGCAGTGTCACAGTTTGCTGCCTTCTCTTTGTTGGGGGCAAAGAGGACACAAGGAATTAAAAGTCTCTCACAGCTTTCCATTCAAGGAAGAGAGGCTTCAACCCAAACAGAAGAGCCCCTGGTGCTGGGCTATTTCAGACAATGGGCCCTACTCATCTCCATCCCCAGACAAGTCAGTTCAGGGAAGGCCAGGTTAGGAAAGGACTCCTCGAGGGCTTCTGAGCATGCCAAGGAGGATGACCTCATTGCTGCACATGAGAGTGTAGTTAGGTCTTACTCATTGGAGGATGCTGGGCTCCAAGCTGTAGCATCTCCAAATCCCTCTAACTGTCTGTTAGCCTATGCATTCCTGATGTCGAATCCCATTTTATGAAGACTATATACTTTTCTGATACTTCCTGCTTACCCCATAGCTAGACAGCCATAATAGGAAACAGGACAAGACAAGGATGTCCCACCTTCTAAACTATATGGTCTATGAGACTTGGCCTTCAGGGTTTCATAAAACTCCAGGAATGATCCTCTATAGGCTGGGTGCCCCTCAGATCTGCTCTGCTCCTGCCTCAAGGTTTCTAAGTCCCCAAAGCCCTTTTCACCCATCAGACAGGATTTCTTAATCATTTTCTCTTCTCTGGGTCCAGGCTGTAATACTGCAAGCCTTGCCTGGGGCCCATTCCAAGAGAAAATGATCGGTGTGTAGACAGAACCTCAGGGGTACACTGGACTACACACATTTAGTAAGCCTTATTGCTTGCACTACAGTTGTAAGAGAATCAAAAGAGAAGGGTTTTTTCCAGCCTTGTGCTGTCTCTTCACTACCTGCAGCCTGAGAGCCAGACCCTCCAGGAACATGCAGAATCCTTCAGGTACATCTGCTCACAAGACTAGCCAAAAAAAAAAAAATTAAAATATCAATAATAGAAGTCTTCAGACAGAAAAACAAAACGACAGGAACCTGGAACTTCAAGGACACAGGCCCAGGGCTCAGGAGGCAGCAAGGGCTCAGGGTTGATCTGGATTTTTTGCGGTTTTGCAGTGTAATGTAACTAGAAAGTCACAGTTTTTCTTCCACAGTGAAGCAAACCCACTGATGGGGGTGATGACAAGGAAACGGGGTTCATAGCCCAGGGGCCACGTCTTGGATGGGAGGGTGCCACAGGAAACTTGTCCTAGCCATATCTAGAAGGCTAGTTCTGTACATCGTATCTGAGGTCCCATTCGAATGACCATAACCTGAGCCTCCCTCTGCTCTACAGACTTGCACTGCGCTATCCAAATGCGAAAATACACAGAATATCATTCCCCTCACCACACACACACACACATGCGTGCACACCACCCCTTAGATGATATATATACACAAGGATGCATGTCTGTTTACCCTCCTCGGCTGCTAACTAATACAAAAGAACCTGGAGAATCTCTAGCCAAGGGCTCACTTCACAAACAAGGATGTTCTCAGCCACAGCAGTCTGAGCCAGAAGAAATCCTGATCTTGGATTCTTCAGAACAGTTCAGACTCCCTAGGAGTGTCCAAAGTGCAAGGTAATCAACTGATTCTTGTTTGGCTGATAACCTGGTTCTCAGAACAGAAGGTGTAGGAAGAAGGATACGGTACAGGGGTAAGTGCCAAAATACACCCAGGGGCTGCTCCAAGTCACTAAAAGTTCTGGGGAAGGAGCAAGGAGCGTTCCCCTCTGGCTTTGTCAAAGACCCCAAAACTGAATTCACTGGTCTGGAACACAGAATTTATCTCTACACCATATCAACTAGAACCTTCTCCAGTCTTTCTAAGGGCTGCTCCAGCATCATTGTCTCACATCTCCCATAGTTTTTTCTACTTCATAGAACAGCAAGCAAGGCAGCTTCCCATACTCCCCATGCATCCCAGAGCCTGGTCATGAACAAGACCACAGGGGCAAGGACAGAAACAAGCATCAACACAGAAAGAGATGGAACTACTTTTCCCTCCATCTTCCCAAATCTGGGTGTGGCCTTTTTTTAAAGTCTTAGGATATGGCTGTGCAACATACAGCTGAAAAGCCAAGATGGGCACTAGGCAGCCACCACTGTGCTCATACACATGACAGACACAGCATCCCCTCCGAACACCCTAAGAGGCCCACAAGTGATTCAAATGTCAAGGGCGCATGGAGGGAGTCTTGCAGACATCTGAGTTTAGTAATTTGAGTCCAGACTAGGGAAGGCATCTACAGTTCCTTGTCATCAGTAGAGGTGGGGCTGTGGGGAGCCCTGGACCCAGGACTCGGCTCATGGAAATTGCAAGTTGCTTCACAATGCACTGATATTACTGCAAGGTGGCTGGTTCATTCTAGACATGGCTTTGACTTTGGAGGAAATTGAGAAGGAGAGCTAGGGGCTCTCTGTGGTTGGCATGGCTGGAGAGGAGCTTCTTCAGACCATCCTTTGTGAACAAGAAGGGTAGAAATGAAACTACCATATGATCAAGTCAGGGCATAGTCGTGGACATCTTAAGATCTTCAGCAAGCCCATCTCTTTCTCAAATGCATCCGCATTTCTGGCTTTCAGTTCTTAGATCAAACGAAAAGCACCAGAACTTTCCCTGACCCTTTCCTCACCCCAGCTTAAGTCTTTGATTAAAAGAATCCTACAGCCCTCCCATCATCCAGGCACACAGGAGCTGAGCAAAAGGAGTCTCAGGTTGACCCACTCCAAAGGATGCTCTGGCCACTGAGCTTTATCCCTGGCCAACTGCAGGACATGGTACAGGCTAGGAAAGACCCACATCCAAAGTCAATTTAGTGAAAGGCTTCTGGGGTGGGCAGTACCCCAGCCTCTCCAAAGCAGGTATATTTCAACCTCAGCTCACAAGGCCTTATACTTGGAATCAGGCCATCACTGAGGCTAGCCTTTAACACAGTAGGCCAAGCTGGAACCTGACAGCAAGGGCATGAATTGGGGAGAGAGATGAGGCAACTTTCCAAATTTGAGGTGTATTTACATGTCAAATTGGGCTCAATGGACTGCAGTAAGTGGGACCCAAACAGGAGGGAGCAATATCAGCCTAAACCCTATCTCTCTCTTCCCGCTTGGGGAAGAGCCCAGCTTCCTACCCAGGGCCTGCCCATGGAGAGGGGAGAGGCACAAACATGCGCAGGCACCGGCCTGCAGCCCTAGCCTGTGCAGCAGAAGGGACATGGGGTTCAGGTGGCCAAGTTGTCAGCCGGGAGACTGGACATGCGGAGCTGGGAGCTGCTTTTGCTCAGAATGGACAGCTGGGTCCCTCCATTCACTCCACTGCTGGCTAGGGATGGGTGCCGGTGCTTGAAGTCCATAGTGAAGTAGCGGTTCACCTTCCAGCTCCGCCATTTTCTTTTAATCTCTGCCTGTACCTGCAACAAACAATGTGTACGTGTTTGTGACTTCCCAGTGAGTATCGTCTATGCCCCAGCCTAGTGTAATCCCGGCTGCCATAGTGACTGTCCACCCGACTCCCACTTCCCAGATGTATCATCCAGCTTTGTCCTAGTCTGTCTTGGCAAGGCCCTCAGAGATCAGTCCTTTGGAATGGTCGAGAGAGCTTTCTTTGCAACCTCCTGAAGCAAATGAATCAAATAAAGATCATCATTCTTGTTGACCACTGTGCGATGCATATGAGATTTACTCAAATAGCTTGAAATATCTCAGGTGCCCAAAGCCCCATAAATAGTGTCATCAACATCTCTGGATAAGGCCTAGACATCCACAGTTTTGAATGCTTTCAAAGCAAAAAGATTTCTGAGACTGAGAGTAATAAAATAGTCCGTGCCTCTTGGCAAACCCCCATGTAGCTTTGCATATAGTAAATGGTGACCATGCCAAGAAAACCTAAGCCTCCATATGCCACTTCAGCCAAGTACCTTTCTGCAGTCTACAAACTACATGATAAGAAGTAGCACACATACCCACGTTCTCCACTTCATGCCTCCACTCCCTTGGCAGACTCTTGATAAGCTGCCTACACTTCCAACTCTGGCTATCCTGGGATCTTTAAATAAGACCCTCTCTGGGCTCTCTTAGTCTGTTATAATCTGATCTAGCCTTCTAATCATGGAGACTTAGTGGTCCAGTCTTAGATGTAAACAAGAGGGAGAGTCTGCTGAGGCCAAGATCTTTCCACTAAGACCAGAGCCTCAGGAAAAAGACCTGTCCACTTGCCAACTCAACCCACAGAGCCAGTCTCCACCACTTTCCTGGCACCTCCATCCTGAGTTCTGCTCCAGAACATGACCCCAGCAGGGTAGAGAAGGAACCCCCAACTGGAAGGTCTGGGAAACACTTCAGGAAGTATCCAGGTTTCTCCTTAGGGTCTCTTCCGAATTCTTATGGGCTTTGTGCTAGAAGGGATAGTCAGGCTGGCTTCCTGGGGCTCAGTGGCTCTTTCCATCACAGTCTGATTAAGGCATGTATTTTGGAGAGTTGTGCTCCCAGCAGACATGATGCCTTCACCAACTATACTCAAACTTCAGCTTTGGCCTTAACTGCAGAGTTGGAGTGATTCTGGAACAGGTGAGGGATTCCAGGAGATGTTGGTACCACATGATTCTGGGAGTTATGTCACCTATCCTCAGTCCTGGGAACCCGGAAGATCCCATCTGAACAATCTCCTCCCAGTCTTCCCCCACCAGCCCCCCCTACCTGTGCTGCTGAGAACATTGCAAAGACTGTCTTACCTCTCCATTCAGAAAACAGTAGAGAACAGCCACAACAAATCCCTGAAAAGAGAATGCAAACACCCATGAGCCTACCAGCAAGGGACCGACCTCCTGAGACACTGTGGTCATGTGGGAGGAATAGCAGCGGGAAAAGACATGAGGAAGAAGAAAACATCCCAGTCTAGACAGGGTACACCTGTGCAAAGCTCTGCAGAAATGTGTCTTGCTCCAATAAACAGGCACTTCAATGAAACCAGATGGCTGATAGACCGGTCCCCACTGACAAACATCTCATTTTGGATCTTTTGGCCAAATCTCATCACTGAAGACTATCTTTATCCCATTTCCTAGGGAAGCCACTCACCCTTTGTGGAGGAAGCCAGAATGTTCCCTGGGCTCTGCTACTAGTGTGCAGGCTCCTAGGAGCAGAACTCTTTCAGAACAGAACAGATGATCTTTATCCATCATCGCCTCCTACTATGCCCTCCCTTGGCAAACTGCTTCTATACACAGCAAAGCAAACCTTGGCACAGCATGAATTTATCTCTTTTATGCCAAACAAAGCAACCTTTTCCTGAATGCTAAAAGCCAGGTCTATAGGACCTTAGTACCCTGGGCTGTCATTTGAAAATATCAGAGTTATGATGGCTGGAATATGCCAGTAAAGTTCAAGATAGGAGTCTTTAGTTGAAATTCCTGGGTCAGATCTTTATCTATAATGCTCCCATCCTTGTCACAATGTGAATCAGAGAAAAGGGCTTTGAATTAAAATCCAAGTCAGTTGCACAGCATGTTTTCTGCCCATCAAACTCAAATGCCAACTTAAAGGGGTGGCTTAGGGGGCGATGCCCCCCTTACACCCACCACCAATAGTGCCTGTGTTTCCTTCCAAGCTGTGATAGATGCACACACTTGTTCCATTTCTCTTCTTGTCCCCACACCCACTCACTTGAGGATCTGTCCAGGTTCCTCCAGCCCATTCCATTCTCTGTGTCGGGCCCTATACTGGGGTCCCTTGTGCCAGGAACTAAAGGTGGATAAGACAGAACTGCAGTCCTCATGTGGCTGAAGTTAGGATGTGGACACCGTACAGGGTCTTAAAGCCATCCTATCTCCAGGGCTTTATGGAGCACTTTCATCTCAGGTCACTCAGGGGGCCCTGGGTCAGGATCCCCAGGAACAGTGACAGATAGATCTTCTTACATCTTAGAGTAAGGGAAAGGACTATAGAGGATGCGTGTTCTAATAAGCATGTCAGAGACAAACAGTGCTGTCAGTCAGGGTTCACAGAGTTACGGAGCTGGAAGGAAGTCAGCAGTCAGGTCTTAGCTTCCAATGAGCTGCATGTACCATGCCTACCTGGAAAGAGCCCAGCCCAAGCTCAAACACAAGTCTTTCCCTCTTGCTGACGTTCTCTGGGGAGAAGGCGAAGACTGTGTAGTGGATCCCGAACAGTGGGATGAGCAGCAAGGTGGAGCGAGCTAGCCTTCTGTCAGAAAAAAAGCAAAAATCATCTCAGGGGACTGCAGGGCTTGGGAGCAGGGAGAGCAGAGGGCCTGTCATAAGCCCTGGCTACCCCTCAGTGCTCCTATATACAGACCCACTTGGCATCCTTTACTGGTGCAAGGGGTCTGGGATCGAGGATGCCAACTAGAGCCTAGGGTTCCTAGGATGTTCTGAGGAAGCTTCTCTAGTCTGCAGGGCACCTAGTCAGTATCCTGAAAGGCCACTGGAAATGTTTCCTTTATAGAGGCCCCTTGGGCAATGTAGAAAATCAGAAAGAAATTCAGGGTAGGATTCCAGAGTCTTGAGCCAGAGCAAACCAGTCCTGGCTCAGCTGCATGCCATGCAAAGACCCATGGAGATAGGGCTTTTCTGAGTCTGGGGCTAGCTCCAGACATTGGGAGCAATGCTGAGAACCGGGAGGGAGGGTACTGGGTGCACCATAAAGGAATTTAGGAGGGTTACAAAAAAGGACTTACAGGCTGAGTCCTTCTACCTGCACAGGAGAGAGAGCTGCTGTCCCAGAAATTGAGTCAAAGTATGAAGGCTTGCCTAAGGATGGGTCAGCAAGACAGTTCCTCCTGCCTCCTGGGATCCTCTCTTGCTCGTAGCCCTTGCAATAGGGCCAAGAGTACGGTAGGGCCTTGCCTGTCTAACAGTACAGGAACAGAAGAGGTCCACAGTGACCGACATCCGGCACATGGGGGCTGGGAATGCTGCTCTTGGGGGAGTAATTTATCACAGGAGCTTCCCAGACAGCACTCACTTCTATCAACTCCAGGACATGGGCCCCCTGTGAGGCTCCCCAAAGAGCCCGGCTCTCCTCTGCAGGTGTTTCCCCCCACTCCCCCGGGACCAACAACCTCACCCTACGATGTCACAGCTTAGCCCTCGGAAATGGACAATAAATATAAGGGTGACCATTTGACTGGGAACGATTCAACCATGTGTCCCTCATCTTCTCCTCCAAGTCTCTCTGGAAAAAAGCATTCCACTGAATGCTGGACTCCAGATTTCTAGAAAGGCCAAATCCCTGGATTTGGAATAAGGCCTTTGGTGTCCTAGCTTCCATGAGAAGAAAGACCAGAAGGAGGGAGGGGAGAGAAAGAAGAAGACGGATGGAAGTTTGAGGTGATCTTTAGGAGAAGGTTCAGCCCGGAAAGGAGGAAGCTCACAATTGTGGGGCCCATAATGTCCCCCATTGCTAGAAGGCAGCATATTCTATAGTCACTGAAGGTTCCCAGACCAGGATGGGGCCTATGGCATCTGAGTGAGCCCTGTAATGTGCCCACATGGGTTCCTAGCAGTCTGTCCTCATTGTTGTCTTTACCTGGTGGTCCTGAAGATGGCCACTCTTTTATCTGTTATGTCTAACAGCAAGTACCTTCAGGCACATAGCAAACACTAGAAATGTCTGTTCTGTGGAAGAGCAGCAGGGTTGCTCAGGCACATATGCCAGAGTCCTTAAAAAACAATGCATCTCAGGCACCAAGTCCCACTTGTCTCTCAGTGCCCAGGATCTGGCACCAAAGAGCATCAGGGTGTGTCTGGAGACAGGATGGAGCTGAGAGATGTGCCTAGAAAAACACGTGCATCATCGATCTGCAAGTCCTGTTGGGTCCTGAGCAGGTATGGGCCCTGATT
Source organism: Sigmodon hispidus (assembly GCA_004025045.1). Taxonomy (NCBI): domain Eukaryota; kingdom Metazoa; phylum Chordata; class Mammalia; order Rodentia; family Cricetidae; genus Sigmodon; species Sigmodon hispidus. The sequence goes on from PVIH01002942.1 coordinate 62,988, forward strand.
TTTCCTCCATCTTTCCCTCCACTAGGAACCCATTCCAAGTTCCTGCTCCGATGGAGTGAAAAGGAACCTGGGAACCAAGATGCCAAGCTTTGCCAGTGGTCACAGTAGCGTCCGATGTTTTGGGATAAGGCTGAGAAACTGGCTTTCAGGAATAGTACCAGACCTTTCCCAGCCACAGGGCAGATGTGGCTCTGAATAGAGGGTGTCCCAGGGTGTGACCCAAGTGTGGCATCTTCTTTCCCACAACTCTGAAGCAGGGATGATAACCAGGGACTCAGAACACCTCAGGGGCTCTTGGCAGACGGGACAATGGTAACAGATGAGAGGCTTCACCAACCCAGTGTGTGGGACCTGCAGATGTCTGAGCTGACTGTCCAAGAATGAGAAGCCTTGAGCTGTGATTAACCCAGAGAGACAGTGACAGACTATACCGCTGTCAACCTGTCCCAGAGTCACCAATAGGAAGAAGAGTCCTACAATCCCAAGAAGAGCACCCAAACTACCAGTGGGTTTCCAGGAAGGCCACACTTCCCACTGTGACCTAGGGAGTGATTCTTAGGATGCTCTAGGTTCCAGTCCTTGCCTTCATATGACTTACTCTACCTCGCCATCCTCCAGTTTCCTTGTCTATAAAATGGAGACAGTGCAAGAAGCCACCTTCCACGGTCCTTGTGGAAAGTGAACTTAGCCAAGCGGCACGCAACGTGCTCAGCACAGACTGAACTCATTGCAGCTATAAGGTCTACAACTGCCAAGACTAAAAAGCCCAGAGAAGGAGGGGTCTGAGGAAGGACACACTTCTGTCAGCAGCCACTAACTGCTGGCTGTGGAGTGAGGCAGGCATTAGCAGTACCCACCAAATCACGATGTCCCCTGCAATGCCACAGCTCCAATACCCACATGCCCTCCAGCCCCACCCACAAGACTGCAGAGAACTCACAAAACACGTATCAACATGCAACAGCCAGGAATAGGGTAGGCTGGGAGGCTAGGGTGGCTCTCCACACTCCTCCAGCCTGGAAGAACACAAGCACATGGAAGTGGCAGTAACGGCAGCATGCATCCCCCACCCCTCCAGGCCACGGGGCCACAGCCACGGCCACGGCCACACACACTTACAGAGTAATGGTGGATAGTTCTGACATCTTGCAAGAGTGCTGCTGCGCCCGCTGTGGCTTGCAGTAGCATTTCTGCACGCAGCTGCTGGGTGTGACAAGATTAGCATTTCTGTCAGCTGGGGACATTGGGCAACGGAGAAACTGCAGTAGGATTGGGAAGACTTAGTTCACGGGGCCCAGGGTGGGCATGGAAGTGAGGGGGTGGAGACAGGCTAAGGAAGTCACCCAGAGGAGAACGAGGACGCTAAGGACCAAATCACAGCTCTGGACAAAGGACTATATGTCCATGAGTATGTGTATGTGCATGGTTGTAGCACACACACACACACACACACACACACACACACACACAGAGATCACTTGTAGGAAAGTAGTATTAAAAGGTAGGTGTTTATAGGAGATGAGGCCTGAGCTGGGAATCAGGCAGGGAGCCAGAGACCATGTCTGTATCAGCCTCAGACTTAGAGCATGGCTTGCCAAGGTCACCCAGGAAGATGAATAGGTAGAACTCATGCTGTGGACCTCATGCATGGCTAGTACGAGGAGACAGAGTTCTCGACTTGTTAGCAAAGATTACCATGGGTATTCTAACCATCTCTTCTTCCCCCATCCCCACTTCCTTGCAGTGGACCCAGGAGAGTAGAGGTAGGCCAGGCTTAATGAACTGTTTATTAGTCTAGACCTGTATTTATCTACTAAGGTAACCACTGTCCTAGATGGTATTCAAATGAAAATTAATTAAAATACAATTGAATGAAATGTTCAGTATTCTATTTCAGTATTCTAGTCACAGTATCAGGGTTAATAGTCAATATGGCTTGTGGTGACCAGGCTGGATACAAAAACACAGGACACTTGTGGAACTCCACAGGATAGCAGTAAGCTAGACTGCTCCATCCAAGTATATGGACAGGGGCTGAAGACCAATAAGCCTGAGCTGGCTGTACAGGGGTCAAGTTGTCTGTACACCTGGCAGTCCTCAGTCACAGAGGCATCTAGCTGCACTCTGGCCTCTGCTGATTCTTTCTGGTCCTGCCAATGCTTGAGCTGGTGTCAGCTATGGACCGTAGATTCCCTAGCAGAGATCAAGAGTCAAGTCACCTTAGATAACAAGTTACCTCCCCATGGAGGGCTCTGGGTCATATCACACTGGCAGAGTGAATGCACTAATCAGGTGTGGATCAGATGCCAATGAAGAAGAATATGCAGAAGCAATTAGGTCTTTAACATTCAGAGACCAGCTGTGAGTAGATGGAAAGACCTTAAGGCACACTACTCTGCTGAGGCAAGAATACGTATTGTGTATCTCCAGATAAGGCAGATGCCAGCCTGCCCAGCAGGCTGTCCCTCTCCAGACCTGTAGTACTCACTCAATAAACGACATCTTCTATTTCATATCACCTATGAGGTGGGTGCTGTAGGTCTATTTTTTAGTGTTATTTGATGGCCAGTGGCAGGAACAGTACCTGATTGCATATCTGAAACAGACTGCGATGTCACTCTGGCCTACTGATCTGCCAGCTCAGGAGCTGTATGTCAACCTCAGCCTACTGCAAGGTATTCATGGATCTGAGAAGTTTCTTGTGTGTTCCCGGTAAGTAACAAGGGACTATATTGTGCGTGCGTGCGTGCGTGCGTGCGTGCGTGTGAGGAAAAAAGGATCTCTGGAGCCACAGAAACAGCCAGCTGTTCCTTGTCCTCTCCTTTGTCCAGAATAAGTGGCTAAAAACCCTCAACCCCAGCTGAAGCAGACAGGCCAGTCTAAGACACTGCACCTCCACATAATCTATTGCTCAATTTCTGCCACCTTGAATTCCAAGCTTTGGACTTTCTCCCCCAAGACTTATATTTTGTTTTTAAACTGTCCCATATTTCTCCATTTGGGGGATCCACAACATTTTACAGTAAACATAGACTCCTCTGATTTTCCTTTAAAAAGAAAAATTCCTGAAAACAGCCAAAGGACAATTTAGTGACATGTTTACCAAGATGGGTTGCCCTGATGAGAGAGAAAGTTTAAATCAAGGAGCAGCAGAGGCAAGAGAAAGATCCAGAGCGCTCTCAGGAGAGACTATCAGAGAAAGAGGAGAGAGGCCCTCTCCCAGATCCCTGCCCCTGGCCTCAGTGACTTGCAAACAGATTCACTGAGAGCTGGAGAGGTGACCCAGAGAGTGAGAAAGTCAAGGTATAGAACTCCCAAGATAAGTAGGTAAGAGAGGAGAAAGGCTTTTTGTAGAGATACACCCAGGCCAACCTGAGGGCCACCTTGAGTCCAAGGAAGCACAGGAGACTCAGAGGACCTCTGGTGCTCAGTGGGGGTTGGCCAGTGGCTGGTGCAGAGCCCCCTCTGCAAGTTAGAGTACAGCTTGGCTCCTAGGTCCAGCTCTGACACAGCTTCTCTTCATCTGTAGGGAGGTCAGGGCTATTCAGGGGTCTCAGCCCTCGTGTCTATCCCAGTGATCCAGTACAAGGTTTCTATAGCACCTTTCATGTGAGGGGCTGGCTGGACTGACGCCCCAGGAAACATCCAATAGGATACTAGACAGACTTTTCTTCATGCCCTGTGCAGATATTGTTCCCATTGTCCTTATGTCTGAGCCTAGGAATCCACGTACTACTGTTTCCTATGGTGGTCTCCTGACAGTAAGCTCACCTGCACTTCAGAACACTACCCAGCTCCCAGAAAACACTTCCCAGAAATAGCAGCCCTGGCAGAAGCATCTCCATTTTCTCCTCCAACAAGGAGACAGAATAAGCCTGGGATCCCAGCAGGTGTCCACACCCAGCTCAAAGGCTTTGTGGCCACTGACTTACTGGGTGCTTTTCTTTTCCTACATTTCTCAGGATAACCGTTTCCCCAAACCACCCCTGACAGAACTCTGGGGGCAAATGCTCATTGACAAGGTGGGGGTTATGTGATACAGGGACCGGAAGGTCAGTAGGCCAAGTTCTTATCTGAACATGCTAATTGAAGGGTTGCCTACCCACCCAAAGCCAGTCGTGGGCACTAAAAATAAAACCAGGCCACGCCATAGTTGGACTGAGCCATTTCTTAGTCAGTCTAAGAGTGTTCCAGAAATCTTCCTTCTCTTCCACCCTCCAGAGTCAGGGAGCTGTGCCCAGCAGAAACTCGGGCTTCAAAAGAACAACCCTGCCCAGCCCAGGGCTGAATGCTTGCACAACCCTAACAAACCTGTGCCCCTGCTGACCCTAAGCAGGCCCAGGCTACCCTGCCCTCCTCAGAGCCCCACATCCGGCAGGCCCTTCAAGGTTGATCCAGGAGCACCTTGGTTGACAGTGGACAAACCCTTAGCATCTGTACAGCTGGAACCAACCTACACGAAAGGGGGTGAATGCTGGCCTGAGGGTACAGGCAGGGGGTCCTCGCGGGCTTTCTTGGGGACTCTCAGTCTTACATTTGTTCTGGAAACAGAGGAAAAAAACCAGAGAGCTGTTGTGGGCAGACCAGAAGGGACTTTACAGCAAAATACATACATGTGAGGTCCCAGGCAAAGTCCTGGAATCTCCCATCATGCCCTGCCCACCCCAGGTTCTCCCTTCTCCCCAGTACAGGCACCTCCCCCTTAGCGCCAGCTTCCCAAAAGCCCTGGGGGTGGAGTGCTTTTATATGGAGGGGGGGGGGCATGTCTGAAGCCCCACCAGGGATCTTTAAGTAAGCTTTTTATTTTACATGCTGGCTTAAAACTATTATTCACAATCTGTGGATTTCCTGAATCCAGGAAGGACAACACAAGCCAGCTCTGGTGCTGACTGCCTGCACGGTGGCCACAGCCTAGCTCCTTCCTGCTGGAGTCACTGAACTTCATGGAAAACGACTGTGCTCTGCTGTAAAGGGGGCTTCTAGTTGGGAGTAGCCTGCCCAGCTCGCCAGCTGCACTTGTGAGCATCAGTTGTGCACAAGTGGTTTTACATGGCTCTCACTTTTGTCACCAGATCAATGACATCTTCGTGACACTCGGACACATGGTTGAATTCAGCAGGATCAAGCTGATCCCTCGGCCAGCCTTACAGACATCATCTGCCTTGGTTTTTCATCATTGCCACTGGAGAGTAGGTTTGGTTTGGTTTTGGTTTTTTTCTACCAAATAGCACTGGCCAAGCTTGTAAAGTGTGTTTTTACACTAAGAAAAAGTAAACCAACTAGCTGCTTCTTCAAAGTTCTTGATTAACCATTAAATATAAATATAAACCATATATTAATTACAAGTGGGTCTTATCTATGCATTATAAAGGCCCACTGTTCCTTCCCATCCGGCCAGGGGCAGTTGTTGTTATCTAGGGGAGGGCATTTGATATGGCAAATGAGAGATCAGCGTTCCCAGAGCATCCTTGTTTACCAAGCCTGAGCCCCTGTGTGCATCTCTGCATAACCAAGGAGGAAGAAGCTGGAAGGGTCTTCCCATTTCCCCACAGAAGAAGGCTCAGAGGACTCAGAAGAAGACATGGGTCCTTCTAAGAAGCGGGAGAGACTGAGGAAGGTTGACAGTGCTCAGGATAGAATGAGGCTAAATTAGCTCCTCAGTAGCTCCAATTCCAAGAGGTGGCAGGAAATAGGGAAGGAATCCAGTCCACAAGGCAAGCAAGAGAAACTGAGGCCGGGCATAGAGGCATGACTTTAGCTTCCTACACTGGACAGGGGTGGCAGAGGGGAGAAGTGGAACATTCTGTGACTCCCCAAGACAAGGTTCTCTCTCCAGGGCAAGACAAGAAGCAATAGAGTCACTGCCCTACCAAGAGGTCACAGTTTAAATCAGTAACTTCCTATTATATCACAGATACAGACAAGGAAGTGCTGTCAATACATGAGTAAATAGCTGGCAAAACATGAAAAAAAAATAGACAAGTGAAGGGTTGCTTAAATAAATAAATAAAACATGGTTAAAAAAAAGAAACAGGCATGGGGGGTGAGAGTAAAACAACCACAAAGGTGTCCTTTTTCAATGTTATGCACTCATTTCAGAGGCAGAGAACACATAATATATAATAAAGGCCCTGTGCTAGCTAGCCACTGGCATGGGAAACGAGTGGGCTTTCACCTCCCCTGAAGAAGCCTTGAGGAGGACCTGGGACTCCTTTTCTCCCTATGAATCCTCTGCTCACTCTCTCTACTGCCCCCCCACTCCCCCCACCTCCCACCCCTATCATTTTCCTCAGGGAAGCCATCCAGCTTGTGAGTCTGAGGCTGGGTCTATAGCAAAGACCCCTGTGATGCTGTGAGGGTCCCATGGCTGCCCTCATATACCTTTGGTTGCTATTCTGTCCCTCCCATCAACCTCACAGAGCCAGGGATCTTTCTCTTTAGCATTAGAAGTGTCTCCACATGCCACACCCCACTCCTGAGCCCAAAGGGTGAGTCAACAGGAACTCTGTCTAATTTCAGAATGGGAAGGGGCAGGATTGAGGTGATCGTGTGTTTTTAGGGTAGTGACCGCAAAACTGCTTCTCAGAACTCAAACGTCTGTAAGCGCAGCAAAAGCCTTGCAATCAGTGGCAATCACAGAGCCAATGCTCTGTCAAAGGGTGCTGAGGCAGAAAGTCAGACAGATACAGAGGTGAACAGAGCTGTTCTGAAGGAATGGTGAGGAAAGAGAATCCCCAAAGCAGAGCATGACCCAGGAGAAGTCCCCCTGCTGACTGCCAGGCATTTAGCAGCTTCTGCATAGTGGATGAGGGGGTGTGACCTATCACGGCCACGCCTCCAATGGGCTCATCTTCCCACAGAACCAGTATCCCCAAAGGAAAGCTAACTGCTAAACAACCAAGACCCTAGCTACCCCCAGGGACTCTGGAGTTCTCCACTGATTTTCTTGCCACCACAGAGGCTCTATATTTCTTTCTCTCTCATTGCCTTTCCATGCAGTACTCTGGGTTGGCTGAGGCCTGGGCGGGCAGTAGTTCACAGGCACTTTAATGAGGAAGAGATCTTGCAAATGCCCATGCTAGGTCAACCTGCCAGCAAAGTTCAAGCTTTGTCCTGCCTGTGACCCCGAGTGCAGGCCATGTGGTCGGAAATGGCTGTGGCATCCACATACCCACATAACATACTTACAAGTAGATGCTGGACTCATTGCCTCCCATGTCTGGAGACTGCAGCTTCTGCACGAGGATGATAATGATGCCGATGAAAAGCACAAAGTTAACCTGAGGAATGAAAGAAAGGCCAATTCAAATCTCTCCCCAGCCTGGTATTTCCCCAACAGGACCCTCTCCCAGCCAAGCAAGTAAGTTCTCTTGTTGATTTCTAAGCCTCCCACGAAGTCATCCAAATGAGGGAAAAGATATAAGAAAAAGGATGTAGAATTTCATACAAAACCTGAAAATAGAGAGCACAGGGAACAGAGCACTGTCTAGACAGGAAAGGAGAAAGAAGACTAGAGTGATGGAAAAGCATACTGACGAGGTGGCTGTGTAGGTGACCCCCAAACTCAGCAGATGTGGGGGATGCGGGCCTGTAATCCCAGCATTTGCAAGGCCAAAGCAGGGAGATCATGCATTCCAGGGCAGCCTGGGCTATATATCAAAACCCTGTCTCAGAGAAAAAGAGATAGAGGTGGGGTGGGGATGGGGAAAGTTCAAGTTCAGAGTCATGGAATACAGGAAAGCAGCCACAGCATTCCTAATTAGAGGACTGCCTGGGAACAGCAATAGCAGCATGTGCCATCAGGGACAGATGCTTTCCAAACAATGTGGGAAGCTGTATGTGTACTGAGAAAAGAGGAGGCAGGGCTGCAAATAAATGCAAAGGAGCCACAACAAGAAGACAGCATGGCACAGCGACATCTCTGGGCCAGAGCCAAAGGAGCCCTTAAGAAAAGAACAACACGATTCTATTTAAAAACAATAACAGCTACTGAGAACAACTAAGCATCCAAATGCTGGCGAGTGATCATCTTAGAGCTGATGTATATAAGATGACATATATAAGAGGGAACGCTCTGCAGGCTCAGGTACAGAGTCACCAGAGAGAAAGAATTTGGAGGCCGGCCCATAGGAGGCTTGTTCAAGAAGAATCCTGTTTGTTCTCTTCTTTGTTTCATAGATCAATTAGAACGTGAAAGCACAGCCTTGCTCGGCCGGGCTTGGGTCTACTTCTGCTGCTGTCTAATTAATGCTCAAATTGGCTCAGCAAATATTACAAAGGAGAAAATACTATTAAATATCTAGGCGTGAGAAAGAAGACAGCCCAAGAGATAAACAGACTACTTCAAATCACGAGAGAGCGTTGACCAAGGCCAGGAAACTAAAATGAGCAACAGGTGGAAGATCTGAGAAGAGCAATGAGTTCAGAAGGACATTTCAAAGGCACTCTTGCTCCTTAGCCATGGCCATGTGAACAGTAAATGCACATTCTGTGTCCAGAATCCTATTCCTAGCAATTTGACCCAAAGACATAAGCACACGTGCTCAAAGCCAGACACAAATGTATCCCTGGCACTAGGGAAAAACTGGACTAGAATATTATACTATTCTGTCATAGGGCACGATCTCTTCAGCACATGTGATCAAATGCAATACCCATGCTTAGCTTTATAACAACACACACAAGAGCCAGCCAGGAAGAAATCCTTGCCCAATTGCATGCAAGACAGCTGCCAAAAACTAGAGCAAACATCGTCCTCCATAAAAACAAGGGATAAAAGGAACAGATATTGGGAAAGATGGGCAAAAGCTGTTTTCATTTTCAGGTTGCATAATTTTGTATGTGAAAACCTCATATGAACCTAATAAAAAAAGGATTAGACTCAGAAGAGAATTTAAAAAGTGTAACTAAGCCAAGAAATCACAAAAACTTATCACTTCCCTACATGGCCCCAACAATCCACCAGATACTACAATGTAGGAAAGATTCCTACACTTGACCAAGGTCCAGGCTGAGGAATACCTCAGGGTAAGCCAATGACAGCAAGACTGAGAAGACAGTCTTTTTTTGTGTGTTCTTGGAGAAAATCAATTTTCCTTCAAATTGGTACATAATTCAATGCAGATCTCCACCAGATCTTTTCTTATAACTTAGCAAGGATATCCAAAAGGCTACCTGACTAAGTGAATGTTTGATAAATGTTTAACAGAACAAATAAGAAATTTACACATAAAGTGGTAAAAACATACAGGACCACAGTAGCTGGCACAAGATAGCAGAAAGATGAAGGTCTCCAACCCATAGTGCATAGGTGTCTGTGATAAATAACTTCAATATATAACATACTGTAAGAAGATCAGGAATTAAAAATGTACAGCCATCAAAGACATAAAAGTAGAAAAATAAATTGCATTTTTTGACAAAAATAAATACAACATTTCTTAAAGATAATCTAAGCCTCAACTAGGTCATGAAGCAATTAAGAGGAGACAGGTTGTATAGCTTAAGCTAATAGAAATCCTCTATAAACAAGAAATAAGGCTGGGAATCATAAAGATGAAGCCTGACATCCCACTGGCCTGGGAACATGTCAAAGTGGCAAAGAGGTGTTACTGCTCTTCAGATGACCTGAGAGATAATCTGCCAGAGAATGGAACAAAAGAAATTCACCCAAGCTACCAAAAATCTAATCTGTTTAGAAGTTCAGATTTTAGACATAAAGCAAAGGATAACCAGACTACAATCCACAACCTGAGCAGCTAGGGAACAGAAGGAATTTAAGAGGGACATTCATGGATCTCTCTGGGAAGGGGAAATAGATAAGGTCTCCTGAGTAAATAGGACCATAGAGGGGAAGAGCTAAGGGGAGCTGAGAAGAGACCATGAGGAAATGAGATGGTTGAGTTGTGGGAGGGTGAGAGAGGGAGAATAACAAGATAGATATCCTGACAGGGGGAGCCATTTGGGGGTTCGTGAGAAACTCAAGAACCCACAAACATGACCCTAGCTAAGACTCCAAGCAATAGTGGAGAGGGTGCCTGAACTGGCCTTCCCCTGTATCAGATTGATGACCACCCTAATTGTCATCATAGAACCTTCATCCAGCAACTGATGGAAGCAGATGCAGAGATCCACAGCTATCAACTATACTGGGTTGAGCTCCCTCACAGTCCAGTCAAAGAGAGAAAAGAGAGATTATATGAGCAAAAGGGCCAAGATAATGATGAGGAAATCCACAGAGACAGCTGACCTGAGCCATTGGGAGCTCATTGACTCTGGACTGACAGCTGGGAACCTGCATGAGACTGAACTAGGCCCCCTGAATGTGGGTGCCAGTTGGGTGGCAGGTGCAATTTGTGGGGGTCTAAGGCAGTGGGACCAGGATTTATCCCAAATGCATCAACTGGCTTTTTGGAGCCCATTGCCTATAGAAGGATACTTTGCTCAGCCTTAATACTGAGGGGATGGTCCTGCCTCAATTTACCAGTGGGTAAGTGGTGGGCAGGGCTGGGGGGTGACTGGGAAGAAGGGGGGAACAGTGGTTGGTATGTAAAAAAAAACCTTTTAAGTAAAAAATTATTATTTAAAAAAAGAAAACTTACAGGAATATCAAAATATTATTTGTTGGAATGTGAAGTTAAGATATCAATAAAACAATGTGTATGCATTTAACACTCAAAAAAAGTGAGTGCTCAGGCTCACAAACAATGTAGAGAAAGAGACATGCCATTCAGAAGCCAGCGTCACCCTCCACAGGATTGCATACCATCAAATAATGGGTACTGCAAGTGCAGGGGCTGTCTAGAAAACAAAGCCATCGAAGGGGATGTTACTTGTTAAAGCATTTTTGTAAAATGGTGAAGGATCTAAAATGTTAAATGCACAGCCTTTTGGCCAGCAGTCCTATCTCTAGAAATTCAGTTTAAAGAAAAACCTGCAATATGTTCAAAAAAGTATGCATGAAATTATTCCTAGTAGCACCTTTCGCAATAATTAAAAGTGGAATGACATGTCTGGTCCATCACTATAGGAATAACTTAATTTGTGTGTTACATCATATAAAAATATGTAACCAAGTTTATCTTTCCCTTCCCTATATTCTCTTTGCCTGTCTCTCCCTTCCCTCTTTGTTCCAAGGACACTCACCATTATAGAGCCAACCACTGGGCCTTTGATCACCCACCACAGAGCTGTGCTGTCATTCATATCCCAGCAGCTAAAAGACAGGCAAAGAGAAGAAACCATGACAGACCCTTGCAGAACATCACATGCCTAGCTGGGGACCTGCACTTGCTCCCTCTGTAGCCTCTGACCAGGACAATCTGGAAGTAGAGTTGGGCTGGCTAGAAGAATACTTCTCACCCGAGGTTTGCTTTGCCCCTCAGCTCCCCTGTCATGGCAGAGACTGGAGCCCATTGGGTCTCCTATTCAGATCTGAAGTCCTTAGTGTAACCTTGGCAACCCCAAGAAGGCAACCCCAAGAGTAACCTTGCCTTCAATATTCATTCTCCTTTTCTCCAAAAGATGCCAGATGTTCAGAGTTGCCCCCAAACCAGATGGGCTCAGAAATGTACCTGTTCTCTTGCTGGATTGTCACTTAAGACAAGGTAGACCCAAGGGAGGAAGACTGAGGAGGAACCTGCGACCAGGTTTTGGTCTGGGGCTGACACAGGACGATCATATGAGGACATGAGCACATGAGGACTTAGGTGCTACCCAGGACTGGGTTTAGTGAGAACAACATGTTGGGGAGTTCATGTGGAGCCATCCCATGCCTAAAGACTGTCAGGTGGACTCACCCTGCATTATCAAAGTAGAGCCTCAGCACAGCCCACACGGTCACACACACAGTAGGGGTCCCTGGAGAACATGAAAAGAAGATCCAGCTTGCCCAGGATACTCTTAGCCCCGAGGCTCTACTGTCTCTCATCTACAGCTTCTCAAATTTTCCATCTCCCCCAATTTCAGGCCATCTGGTCTCCCAAGATGGTTCCCAGATATAGCTTTTCCCCAAAAAATGGAGTCCCTCGGGATAGAAGTACAAAAGAAAAAGGTTCTAAGTATTAACAAGAAACCCACAATTGGCTGTGGGGTCTCTGTTACCTGATGTTTCCTAAAGCTGGGACCAAAGACACAACTGACTAGGAGGCCTGAGCTCATCCAGACCCAGCCAGTGACCTACCCCAACCAATAATGGTGTACCAGTAGAAGTATCTCCTCTCGGGGAAGAAGGTCTCCACCAGCAGTGTAAAGAGGTACAGGCCTTCAATGAACAGCCAGAAGTAGTTGGACACCACACAGTAATGGAAGAAAACCATGACAGCTTTGCATTCCACCTACAGAGACAGCCACAGGCAAATTGAGCTCTCTGTCTTGCCCCCAGGAAAATCCTGAAACCCAGATCCATAGAACAAGGAGAAATCCTGAGGCCCAGGTATCCCAAGAACCTAGATGATAGGCATTCCTGGATGGAGGAAGCAGCATACACAGCATCCTAGGACTCAGGATAACCTTCCCAGCCAGGAAAATGCCATGTACAAGAACAGGTGATAACAGGCTAAATCACCAAGCTCTTCTTTATCATTGTCTCACGCCTTGGCCAACACTGTAGGCCAGGCAAGGAGGAAGAGAGGGAACCAGCAGCCCCCATGGGACACTGCTTACAAAATGCACATCACAGGTAGAGATACACACCTTGGCCCTGGAAAATGTCTTCTCAAATAGAGCCTCAAAACATGCTCTCCCAGTAAAGCCCCCAAGCCTAGTCTGTCTTATGCTATCCTATCATATGCCAGTTCTCTGTATATACCTCCTTCACACATCTGTGCTTGGGAAGGCATCTGCAAAGACCCTGGACAGATTTCCACATGGCTGGTTACATAGCAAAGCCTGGATAAGTCCTGTCTGAGCCTTATTCTCATATAGCCTTCCTGCCCCAAGGTCCAGGCTGAGGATCTGTGGAGCTGGATTTTAATTTTGGGTCATCAGCTCACAAATAACAACAGAGACTTATTAGTTATGAAAGCTCGCCTTGTCCCATTAGCTCCTCTAGTTTAAATTAGCCTGCATTTATTAATCTACATTTCACCATGTGGCCCTTTATTCTGTATGCCTGACCCCCCTCCATGTTTCCTTGGCATCTTCTCTGTGCCTAGATTCCTCCTCCTCTTCCTGTCTCTCCCCAGAAATCCCATCTATACCGCCTGCTTAGCTATAGGCCATTCAGCTTTTTATTACACCAATCACAACAATACCTTTTCACACAGTATCCCATACATCACATCAGATTATATGTCACGGTTCCCACATATTTCACATCAAATATCTCACAACAGGCCTTAGCTGTGTTTTGGCTGAAGTCATACCATGACTATAGTAATCACTCTATAACTCCTAAACTATGACTTGGGACGAGGCCTTCACCTGCAGGCACACCTTCTCTGCAGAGTAGCACTCTGCAGTGGCTGAGTCTCGGGGTGGCTGGCTCACTTACAGTGGAGACGAAGCAATGAGTGCTATCCTGCTCAGCATACAGAATCCAATCTTTGATGAAGACGGAGATGGCCCTCAGCATGAAGGACACGAACAGGTTCATGTGGATGAAGTTGCGGGTACAGTGCAGCTTCCTACATGGACCAGGATGAGGAAGCCATGAACTGTACAGCATTTCACACCCTGGGGGTGGAGGGCATCTGTTCCGGTCCTAGTCATGGCTTGTCTTAAAGGGTCCCTTTCCCATACCACCCTCTTCTCCCGCCTTAATAATCCTCTGCCTTTCTCACTCTGTTCATCTGCTGGCCAGACTTCTCTCTCCTACAGCCTCTCTGCCTAGACCAGGGAGGTTAAAGCCAAGGGAGATTTCTAGAAGGGATCATGCCTGACTGTGTGGTCCTGGAAACATGAGCTACTCTCTAAGGCCACCTTCCCATCTGCTGTTTTGGGGACAGCCCCTGCCATCCAAGGGACATTCCAGGGTTGGTGGGAGGTAAGCATTTTGAGCAGGATGGACAATTGTGGCTGTAACACTATTGGGCTCTCACCGGAAGCGGCACAGGATGACCATGGCAGTGGTGAGGGTGACGAGGGAAGTGCTGTAGCCGACTGTGTAGAGAGCCTTCACCGACAGGTAGTAATAATCCTGGAGCAGGGCACAGGACATGCAGGGCTCCACTTGGGACCAGCCACTGCCTCCCTAGGACCCACACCCAGTGTCCCAGACCAGGGCTTGCCAACCTGTGAGCCCAGCATCTCCCCACTATCTGCATCACTCCACTCCTGCCTGGATGGCTGTTCCTTGCTACAAAGGTTCAGTACTCTAAACCTGATTAAAATGTATTGAAGGCAAAGGCCCTGAACAATCAGAACAGAAAGCAGCCTTGGCCACCTGAAGAAGGGTGGAAGAAACTCCCAGATAGGCCCAGCATTAAGCCCTCAAGTGCTGGGCTCTCAAGATGGCAGGGATAAGGGGACTTGAGGTGGGTTAGAGCCCCAGCAGGGTGAATGACATCCTACTCCCCTTGTTTCAGGCTCAGCTTCCCAGAGCCCTGAGCTCCTCAGATCTAACCCATCATCTGACTCACCTGATCCTCAGACTCAGGCTCATAGTCATCAAAGCCACAGGCATCGAAGTAGTGTGGGAAGGGCTCTGACCAGCCGTCCTCGGTGCAGTTCCGGCCCACAACCCCCATGTCTGCAGAGAACAGAAAACTAAGCAAGGCACGCAAATGGCTTCAAATGAGCCGGGAGAAGATTTCACAGTGGGAATTCCTAAGAACCTACGTGATCTGGAGGCTTGAACCAGAAGGGACAAGATAGAGTGATTGCTGAAGCCCTGACCTTCATCCTTTAAATGATAAGGGCTGGGGGTGGGGACCAGGAGTAAGGTGAATGAGAAACCTGATTCCTGAGCAAGAAACCAGCATGTCTATATCTCTCCTGTAATATTCCCAAACACTCATCCAAAGAGCATCTGGAGCCTGCCCCCTGGCCCTCAATTAGCACTTCTCAAAAGGTAAATCTGCAGAACCACCTAGAGACTCATCACAAATGCTGCTTCCAAACCCAAACTCAACCCCAATCCCAGGGCATTCAAAAGCTCTCTGGATGGTGGTGGGGTGAGGATTTGGCATACCTGAGTGCAGAGCTCTGGGCCTGCCCGCAGACAGAGCATTTCCCACTGACGAGGAACCTGGCTTTTCTGTTTTTGAACAAGCCCAGGCCTACTCTCCGTTCCAATCTTACCAAGCTCAGTGGGCCTTTTTTGTGTTGTTCAGTTGCTTTATTATTGCCTTTCAGAGTTTTGTCTGTGCCCTGTCATCAATGTGTGTTCATTCTCTTTGGATTGACTTTAAGGTCATTGTGTGGGACGCTGGAGGGGCAGAGCAGTCACGGCTACTGAAAGGGCATTTGCTACCTGCAAAGTAGAGTGTAGGCTATTTTTGATGTGAGTGGGTTGCTTCAGCCTTGAATAACATCATGTCATTCTGAGCCTATGAGAGCCACTGAGGTCCAGGGAAGCACAAGGCAGGTAGGCTTTTTCTTCTAGCTAGCAGCAGACACTTGTCCCTAGCTGGCAAACTGAGTTATTCATCTCCTAGGAAACACTGAAAGGAACAGAATTTAGGGTAGTTTTAAACCCCCAGAGACAGAATAGAGATTTTCAAACTTCAGTTGGACATCCCTGGTCACTGTGTGGGCTTGGTAGAGTGCAGATTCTGCGGCCTCAACCTGCAGTCCCTGATACAGTCACTGTGGGTTTCAAAGACCAGACTTGTGTATGGCAAGAAACCACTGTGGATAGGGAGTTGGGAGCACATGCCACTGGGAAGGATCCTGTCCTCTGTGATCAAGGTGATCTCTGGAGAGCTCAGTGAGAAGGTGGTGGGTCAGTGCAGGGCAGAAGGGACGGGGAGGGACCCATCACTTTTCTAACCAGCATCCTTTTCTTGCTGGTAGATTTGGAAGGTATAAGGTCAATCACCTTCAGCCAAGAGGGTTAGACATACCCACTCTAGGATTGAAAGGAATGGTGGAGCAGGACTAATCTACTTAGAATGTGAAGGTCTCCATAGCTTCTCTGACACCTGTGACACAAGCCAAGAAGAGAGCCAGCAGGCCAGGGGCTTTACTCTTAGCAATGTCACCAGATTGTCTTCTCTTCAAAAAAAAGAAAAGTAAGTGTCTCAGGCTGCTGCTGGCAGCCTCCATGCAAGGCTCCTAAACATCTGAATGCCTCCTCCCATCTCCCTTGGGAGTTAGATGGCCAAGGCACCGTCCTCTTGGGCCTTTGTCCACTCCACCTTGTCTATCTCACAGAGAAGGGAAGGAAAAAGGGACAAAGGGTGCACAGGGATTTCAAAATAATTTTTTTGAAAAGCTTGCTAGATGGAAAAGCCATTTCCTGTCTTTTATTTTTCCTCTTTATTTTAATAACACGATGTAGGCTCAGAAAAAAAACATAAACCTTTTTCTTTCTAAAAACTGTTCTATGAATATCCTTCTGATAGAAATCTCCGGAAGACGGAGTGTTCTCTAGATTGTCAAAACCTCAAAGTGACAGCATCTCTTTCAGTGGGCTGTTCTGCTCTGGCAATGTCATAGGAACATAGCATAGGGTCCCGCTGTATCACCTGGAGACTGGCTGGCCATGCATCTGGCCCGACTTCAGCTGGCTATATCAGTCAATGGGTGAAACCCCAGAATCTGCACTTTACCAAGTCTGCAGAAAGCGGGAATGGAACAGGGAGACCACATCTCCCTCAGCCCCTGCACGACCCTCTGACACACGGTCTCTTGCTGCTCCAGGGTTGCAGCTATATGGCTGTAATGCCCGAGTGGTTCGTGGGTTGGCCTCAGCCAGGTGGCTGGAATGCAAAACTGAAGTCTGAGAACCTCTGTGAGAGGTTCGAAGCCACCAAAGACCTTGTAATCCAGAGGCTTCTCACTCACAATATCTGAAGTGGTTTTAAGACACCAGTAGCTCCCCACGGATATACCATCTTCTCTCTGGGAACCTAAGTGCCATCTTCCAAGGAGACAGCACACAGCTTTCTCAGGTTAGCCACACACTGGATAAAATCCAGCTACAAAGCAGGTCTCAGAGCACTCACAGCAGTCATCCTCCACCCCCACTAGCCCAAGGAGGCTCCAGCTCCCTCCTCACCTGTGATTTCCAAGGAATTACTATCAGCAAAACCAAAATCCCCTGCAAAACACAAACCTGGGTCAGGATGCTGCATTTATCAACTGGTCCCCTTATCCAAGGCTAAAGGCTGCCCCGTCTGCAGCAAGTGGGGTTGGGATTGAGAAGCTGACTCTCACTCAGCAGCTGCACATCCCTCTGGCACACTGCCTCTCCTAGCTCCCATCATATCGGGATGGCAGCCGTATGGCTATGATGCTCAGTGTGGTCTGTGGCTTGGTCCTCACCAAAGAGCCTCTAGGGTAGGGGAGGGAGTGGATAAGCCTGGGGCTTGGGGTTTCTTTTTTAAAGTTCCACCTCCACCTCTGTTCCAAGTATGCTTTTTGTTTTGTTTTGTTTTAACCAAAGGGACCCTAAAAGCCCAGAAAGTCCATCTAAAGTTTTCTCCCAACTTCATAACCTTTATTCTCTTACATGTCTAAGGATGACCTAGAATTAGCACATTTCCCCTCAGCTTCTCAACATCTCCTTTCTAACCGCCACCTCCTCCAGGAAGTCTGCCCTGACCTCTTCCCTGTCCCCCTGCTTAATCTGCCTTTAATTCTCTTCTGTTCTCTTGCTTGCCTGGTAGGTACATGCCCACATCCCAGCTGCTGGAATAACAGTATCGCCATGAACTCACGAACAGGGCCAGCCCACATGTAGGAACGAAGATACATGCATTAAGTCCACAGATGGACCCGGTTTCCAACCCCTCCATTGGTGACACCCCTGGCCCAGCCTGAAAGGTCCTTGAAGCCAACCACTGTGTCCTCCATCTCTTCTAGCCTCCAAGCTGATCCTGGATGGACCTGTCATGCATGCTTCCCCACACCCTGACCGCCATTCTAGCAGACAGGAGCATTGGATCTCCTAAGATTGGGCTCCTGCTAGGCAGATAGAACTCAGTCTGTCCTCCCAAGGGTCCTCTTACCTATGGTTTCTGTCATCCATGCTGTATGGAGAGAGAGGAGAGAGAGAGAGAGAGAGAGAGAGAGAGAGAGAGAGAGAGAGAGAGAGAGAGAGAGAGAGAACATGAAGGTGAGCAGGGCTGTTCTCACAGGCCATTTTTCTCCCCACCCCACCCCCAACTCTGAGAGAGCTTTGCTAGAGATCTGAGGCCTAAGGATTCCATGCAGGACCCAGCAAGCTCAGGGAAATCTCTAACTCCACCTCCAGGTCAGTGCATGACGAAGGAAGGGGAGGTGTTGGCCAGGGCTCCTACAAAGGCAGCACCATTGTCATTGAGCTCCCTAGGAATGAGAAAGCACAGAGACTGCGGCTCACTCCCTTCTGTGGGGAGGGCAGGTTTCACTACCAGCCTTGTGAACAGAGGTGCTAAAGGCCTCTCTTTAATGAGCCATTAAGAGCCAGGTGTAAATAACATTCCTGCTCCCTGAGGCTGGTGCAGCTGAGGGAAATCATTTCACCTCCTTCCTGTCACCTCTGTGGCTGCTACTGTAGAAGGTGAAAAAGATTCTGTGGCTGGAATTCTGCCTAAGGAAGATGTTCCAAAAGCTTCAGATACCTAACTGAAATAAAGCAATGAGTACATGGAGGATGGGATTAAGCTGGCTTCCATGGGAATGAATCTTAGGAGTCAGACCCGTCCCTGACAGCCTCCATCTTCCTCTATTCTCTGTCTTTCTGCCTAAAGCCTCCTCCAGAATTTTACCCTCTGGTCTGCTTGGGGGAGGGCGGCCTAGTCTCCAAACCCTCAGGAACAGAACATTCAGAAACCAGCTTCTTCTGGACAAGCAGGAGGTGGACAAGATGTGAGATAAAGAGAGGAGGGCTATGTAGATAACCACTCCTTCTGTGCTCTGGATGAAAAGCCAACGATGGAGGTGCGGGACCCCAATGAATACCATTCTTTCTCTTCCTCCACAAGCCAGGGTGGAGGAAAGTACTGCCTGTGGCATCCCAGAAAGGGTCTGACACCCACACTCCCTCCAGGAAGTCAGGCACACGGGGTCCTGTCGTTTGGTAGAGTATTTCCCTGATTCACATCTCTGTATCCAATATCACAGTGCCCATTCTATGAGATATCAATTTGACTCCAGGGATCTTATACATCATTTTAGTGACACCAGAGAACATGAGCAGACACAGCATATGAGCTCCACAGAGCCCTCCACCCAGTTTTGGTTTCCTGGAACAGTCCATGTGCTGGCTTGTCTTATGTAACTTGTCATGCAAACTAGAGATATTTGAAAGGAAGAGACCGGGGGCTGGAGAGATGGCTCAGTGGTTAAGAGCACCATCTGCTCTTCCAGAGGACCCGGGTTCGATTCCCAGCACCCACATGGCAGCTAACAACTGTCTGTAGTTCCAGTTCCAGGCAAACACCAAGGCAAATAAATAAATAAAGTTTAAAAAAAAATAAGAAGAAAAAGAAAAAAAAAAAAAAGAAAGGATGGGACCTCAACTGAGAAAATGCCTGCATAAGATCCAGCTGTAGGGCATCTTCTTAATTAATGATTGATGAGAGAAGGCCCAGGCCATTGTGGGTAGTGCCATTCTTGTCTGGGTTCTATAAGAAATCAGGTTGAACAAGTCATAGGAAGCAAGCCAGTAAGCAGCGCCTTCTCTATAGCATCTGCACCAGCTCCTGCCTCCAGGTCCCTGCCCTGCTTGAGTTCCTGTTGACTTCCTTCCTTTGCTGGTGATGAAACAGCAATGTGGAAATACAAGTCATACTCTTTCCTCCCTAACTTGCTTATTGGTCATGGTGTTTCATTGCAGCAATAGAAACCCTGACTAAGACAAGCCATCACATACATATTCCTGAAGCCAGTGTCCACATGTCACTGACTGCTTTCCTTGGTGTTAAAGGCTGTTTCCTGGAGCAAGACTTCAAATCCTCTTTCCCAAATCCTCACAGCCATCTGAGTGCAGTAAGAATCAAGGACATGCTTTGCTTAGTAAAATGTGTGTGTTGGTGGGCTGGCGGACTGACTGGTGGGCTAGAGGACTGACTGACTGGTGGGCTGGAGGACTGGCTGGTGGGCTAGAGGACTGACTGAATGGTGGGCTGGAGGACTGGCTGACTGGTGGGCTGGAGGACTGGCTGACTGGTGGGCTGGAGGACTGGCTGGTGGGCTGGAGGACTGGGTACCCGCTCACATCAAGTAATTGAAGAATATGGGCACAGGTGTCTGTCAGCCATCTTTATACTCCCATTCTGCCCTTGGGTATTTGATCATACAGCCCCTTGCATATATTCCTCCAGGCCTCTGGAATATCTTCATGGCTATGTCATCATCATGGTGACTGTGATGATGTCAGCAAACTTTACTACTGAATATGCAAAATGCACTAGGTGCTGTGCTATAAAGAATCTCCTTTAGTGACCTCCCTTTATCCTTACAGACCACCTGGGAGATAGCCACAGGGTCACACTGCCATCTGCTAGAGCAAAAACTTGAGGGATGATCTACCTGACTGAAGGTCCCTAATGAGGTAAGCGGTAGAGCTGCCATAGCCCAGATTGCTCTCATCTACCACTCGGCAATTTATAGCTGGCACAAAGTGCCATGTTGGAAAAGTGTTTCCATGCCCTATACCAGCATGAAGGACGCCATCCCATCCTGTCTTCCCTCTGCCATCTGCACATAAGGCAGCTGAGTTCTTGAAGCTGAGCTCCAGGCAGCAGTATGACTGTATGGATTGCAGCCTAAACCAAGACAGCTGGAGAGAGTCTGGGCTCTACTTACCTTGGTCTGGGTTGAAGATACGGAAGACCTCAGGGCAGCTAACAAGGACCATTTCACCTATTTGAGCAGGCTTCCAACATGTGATATTGTCCCACATGCCAGGGCAACCTGGAGAAAAGAGCTGCCATGAGAGTGTGCCTAGTCATATGTGTGTATATACATATACACTTATATACATGTATATTTATGCCACATGCACACAACCAGACACAAAGACACCATACACATCCCACATATGCATGTACACATAGGCACAACATATACTATAGATGTGTTCACACATATGTTCCTCTGTAACAGTTAATTTTTATTATCAACTCAACTTGATTTAGAATCACCTAGGAGATGGTGAGAAGCATTCCTCTGGTGATAATGATATGGCATCTCCAGAGAGGATTAACTAAGAAGGAAAGATTCCCCCTGAATAAGGGTGGTATTACCTGTGGGTGAGCTGGCATCCTGGGCAAAGTAAAGGGAGGAATGGAGAAAGCTAGTGGGGTGCTAGCATTCCCCATTTCTTTGCTATTTAGGCACCATAACATGGACTGAGCTACTTTACTCTGCCTCCCCAACTATAACCAGAACTTCCGAAACTGTGAGCTAAAATAAATCTCTTACCTTAAGTTATGTCTATTAGGTATTGCCATAAGGTGATAATAATGGTAAATAATAGCCACACACCATACATAAAACGCACACACACACATACATACTTTGCATGAATTGCTCTGAAATCTGCCCCTTCAGAAGGCAATTTACAAGACAAGGTAAGTCTTCCTGTGTGGGTAAGGCTTGCTTCTGCACCTGGTAAAGCACTCCAGGAGCAGTTCAGAAGTCCACTGTAGTAATTCCATAGTTCACCTGCAGCCTACCAGACACCTGCATTCCCCCAGCCTCACCACTGTGGTGGGATCTGACTTCATATTCACTTCCACACTGAGGCTCACTTCTCCATGGAAGTGGAGTTGAAGCCAGACCAGCAGGCCTGAGGCTGTACCCCACAACCTACCTCCTTCCCAGCACAGGACTGGAGAGATGATCTGCCTCCCACAAAGCTGGTCCCTTTAATGAGGTCACAGCTTCCCCAGATGAAAGGATGGAAAGCATCCAGACAAAACGTTTGGAAGTGACTATAGAAGGAGTTGGAACAGAGGTGATGGAGACAGAGTCCTTGAGAAGGCCAGGGTGAGAGCTTTGCTGTGGGGATCATGAGACCGGTACACAGAGAGACTCAGGAAGCACCAAGTCTTCCTGGGGGTGAGCAGTGTGGAAGGAGAGTATGTCAGGCTCAGCTAGTTCTGACTGGGGAGATTTGGCGGCTCCTGGGATCCCCAGTCCTCCTGTGCATCCTCTCCCCTTAAGGCCACCATCTCTCTCCACCCTTTCTCTGCACTGCAGCACTCATCAAGGTCAACATCTTTGCTGCCAAATGCAAGGAACAATTTCAACTCCAGCCAGGCTGCACTCTGCCCACCTGACTGGCTACAGATTCGGGAAGTCATCCTCTCTTGAGCCGCCTGCCTATTCACCTTGCATGAGCTCACTCTATTCAGGGACTTAACAGAGTTACATATAGATATCTCTAGTCCGTGGCCTCCAGCCACTCTCTGGACTGACCCCAATGTTAGTTAGTTGCCTGCTGTATGTTCCCACTTTAAGGGGCCAAAGACAAGTCAGATGCAGGAGTTCTGAACTCACCAAGACCTTTCTACTAAGCCTGAATCTGTTTCAGCCCAGCTACATACCTGAGAGTCATTCCATCTCCATCGTGTACAGCATCTAATCCTGCTTGGTTCCCTCCAGACATCAGTGAAATCTATCAGCCTTCACTGGGAACATAGCCTCCCCCTAGATCTCCCTCAGCTCTGTGCCTTGATGACTCCCCACATGAATATTTAAAATATGTTCTTCATACCCCTATTCATAAACATGACACCTACCTGTCCCTATTCCTACCTGGTCCGCCATGCTTACTTCCCCTTGAGCATATGAGTAGTGTGTCATGTCTTTTTGGTTGTGAGCCTAGCCTTTAATGGCTGAGCCATCTCTCTAGCCTATGAGTCATGTCTCCCAACAAAAGGATGTGAAGAAGAAGAGGAGGAGGAGGAAGCCCCAGGGTACCACACTTAGGGATCAGCAAAGGAAGCCCCTGCAGTGGTGCAGTGGAGAGTGTATAACAAAGGTGAAGGAGAAAGGATGGGTGCAGACGCAGGCCAAAAATCAATGGAGAGCTTCAGGACAAGAACCTGACCTACAGAGGGTCCACAGATGGGAGAATTCCAGTGTCCCATAAGGGAAGTGAGTCCTGGCCATGTCCCACCTTCCAGGACTGCTAGAGGGACTAATGAGTTCCTACATGAAAAGTTCTAGAACCAACACCACGCTGACTCTATGAATGGTGGTTGTCACTGGGCCGAGTTTCAATATTTCACCTAGATGGTCCTGAGAATTGCTCCTTAGAGGGACAGCCCTGCTAGGGAGATAAAAGTTCAATGGTCAGCTGCTGGTGGGCTCAGAGAAATCTGGGAAGGCACTGGGTGTCTTGGGCAGGCTCATGACAGCATGGTTCTTCTGTCGTAGTCATTGTTATGACTTCTGGCAGCCCAAGACACTCTTAGCTTCTTGGTCCCTAAGAAGTTAGACCAAGTATAGTGACTCCGGCTAAGACATCCTGTTCATAGATTGACACCCTCTAGGACCTAGAAAAATTGTTACAAAGCTCTCTATGCCGAGTCTAAGTATACAAAAACTCAGGAGACCAGATGATGAAATCCACCTATGTCTCAACAGGCCAATATCAATGATTCCTGTCCACCCAGGATGTCTCACCAGCACACAGTTGACTACGGCATCATGTCCTTGAAAGAGACCCAACAGTACATCTTGGGTTGCCATGGCCTATGCTAACTGTGTTTTGCCCATGGGTCATGCCCATGTCTGGCCCATACCCCAGAAACCCTGGCCAGCAGATGTTCCCATAATTGGAGCATTAGGCCCTGGCACAGTCAGCTGCTATTCCAGCTGACGATGCCGAGTTCAGGAAGACACTTAGAGAGGGCACAGATGTGAGGGCTGAGGGGTTAAGGAGTTAAGGAGAGGCAGCCACCAGGACCTAGAGCTGGGGATCAGAGGTAGAAGCAGGATAAGTAATACATGCCATTGATGAGACTTTTCTCAGTGACTTCCCTGTGTCAGATGTGCAGGAAGCTCACCAGAGTATAAAGCTGTAGGGAGGATAGGGCCTCCCTTTTGAATCTACCTAGAAGAGCCAAGATTTATGTCATGGTCTCCTCTGTTGTCATTCATAGACTATGTCAGAGAGACAGCCAGGTGTCTATTGGTTCCCTAGTACAAGTGGCCACAGCTGAAATCTGGAACAGAGTGTTCACAGGGCTACCTGCTGCCTCGGGGATGGCAAAAGCCACTAGGATTTTTCTGGTATATCTGCCAAGTTCCTTGCCCAGGATTCTCAAGGATCTACCTGTCACAAGCCTGGAAACTCACCCAATCCTTTAGTCTATCCCAGTTTCTCATAAGGCCAGGATATCAAGAAAGCCCAGAAAATGGATCTATAAAGACCAACCACCTTTAGACAGGACAGAGGTGAGTTCCCAAGAGGGTGTTTAGGTTTTTCTGGCTGAGGATGGAAACGATGTCCCCACCACACCCAGAACACATGCTCCTTCCACAGCTCAGCGCAGTTAATTTGTGTGGTAACTGAAGCCTTTGCGATGATGCCTTTGCTCCTGCGCTCTCTTCTCCTTTCTACTTTTCCTTCTCAACTGCTCATTAATTCAAAAGAGATTCAGTGAAGACACAATGAGTTCAGCAATGCGGATGAAGCATAAGCAGCCAGTCTGGGCCTCACAGAGCTTACAATGGTTTGGAATGCTATGCTCAGTGATCGATGTGCTAGTTTCCTATTGGGACTGGAGGTTTATAAGGAAACTTAGCATGTTTGGGCAGCACGTTACTATCATACCATCCTAGAGAAAAGAGACTTGAAATGAGTCTCAAATAGCTAAAACTGGGCATCAGCAAGACTGCTTAAGGCTTGAGGGAATGAAACTTTCAATGATTCCAAATTCAAGCTGTCACCAGTGTTCTTTGGCATCTGATCCTTTTCCCAGCTTCAAAATCAGGAGCGTGGCATCCTAGGTCTCCTCACCCTCCCATCTCCTCTCACTTTTTAAGACTCTCACGATCACTCTGTAGCCATACAAGCACTCTGACTACGTCCCCCTAGTCATCCAAGCAACCCCAGCACTCTGACTACCACTAGACCATGCACAAAGTCCCCCACCAGCAAGGTTACTTATTTCCAGGCTTAGAGGGCTAAGAGGTAAGCATATCTAGATGGTAGCAGAAAAACTTTCTCTGCCTGCCTGAGAGGACTTTTAAGATAGTGTCCAGGTGATTCAATTTAGTGATTAAAGAGATAGCACAATGGCAAGAATGGGACAGAAGGCCATGCCAGGATGTGGAGGTAGCCTAGGGACCATGAAAGGGATTGATTCGGAGCAATGGCAGCAAAGATGAATGGGCCTGTGTAGGATAGTTTAGAGACAGGAACAAGAGGGCATGGTGAAGGAGGGGGCTGGAGTGTGGCATAGGTGTGACACATAGCCATATCATGTGACTACTACCCTGAACTCTAAGCCCTTAGGAAGAAGGTGGAAGAGGTGAACTAGTCTTCAAAGCTACCTTGGGGCCTCTACTACCTTTTTCTCTTTTCCTTCTGAGTAGTACCCTTGAGACCACATACTACTGTGGACTGTTTAAGTAGTCAAAGATGTATTTTATTTGTTTGTGCTGCATTGTTTAATGATGCAAAGATGTATTACTTTTCCTGCCCAAGACACCTGACTAGTCTAATAAAAAGCTTGAATGTCCAACGGCCAGGCAGTAGAGGAATAGACAGGGCTGGCAGACAGAGAATAAAAAGGAGGATAAATCTAGGCTGGGGTGGGGGGGGGAGAGAACAAGAGAGAATGAGAGGGAGATACTAGGAGCCAGCAAGCCAGACATGGAGTAGGGTATATGGAATGAAAGAAAGCTAAAAAGCCCTAAGGCAAAAGGTAGATGAAGATAAACAGGTTAATTTGAGTTATAAGTGTTAATGGGATTAGTGTAAAATGAGACCAAGCATTCATCACTAATAATGGGTCTCTGTGTCATGATTTGGGAGCTGGTTGGTGGCCCAAAAGAAAGCCTGTTACAACATATAAAAAGCTGTCAGTGTTCCAACAGGGAAGGAGTCTAGGTCTCTCAATGACCAGGCAAAGCTAAATTCTATCTTACCACTACAGCTAACTATACTGAATGATGACTTATATAAGAAAAAAAAAGTCATTGTTTAAATCTCTGGGTTTTAAGGTTGGTTTGTACCTGCAGCCATAATGACTCATGTAAAAAAGTAATGCTGATGTCATCCTGGTTTCTGACTCGTTTGTCTCTACAGATGGATGAAGATATAAATGGGTAGGAAGATGGTAGATAGATGGATGGATGAGTGGATGTCTGAATGTATAGATAGGTAGATGGATAGGTGGGCAATGGGTGGGAAGGTGGCAGGTGGAAGGGTGGATGGATGGATAGACTGTCACAATGTAAGGACCAGTTAGGAGCCAAATGGCAAGAGAATCAGACAAGTTGAGAATAATGTTTGGTCTGGAAATGCATTTGAGAAAGAAGTACGAGCCAAAATTAAGCCAGATGAGAATGGGTAAGGTGGTCGAGGTAGCTGAATGATTATCCAGTGAGAGGGTGAGGTCACAGAAGAACACTAGAGAGGACCGGAGTTTAGAAGAGGGGTAGACGTGGAGGGCTGCAGAGAAAAAAAGCAGCAGGACAGCAGTGAGACAGCAGCCAGGGATGTGGGTTTCAGAGAGAAGATGCTAAAGTTCCCGCCTTCAGAACAGTTCAGAGCTTGCTTTCCACCCAATCCCCCCGGCGCCCCCCTCTCTACTCGCCAGGTCTGCACCAGCTCAGCCTGACACACAAGCCCTGCTGAGGAATGGGGACACTATGTGCCAGGAAGCACTGCACACTTTGAGGATTGTGCCCACAGCCAGCAGCAGGGACTCCTGTGACAGCGGGTAAGACAATCCACTTAGGTGCGGAGCTCAGAGGGAGCGTATGAGCCATTAGTCTTTGAAAGGAACAGAATGAAGAGCTAATCAGAGGTTGTCATGGTGATGATTCTGTCCAGTTCCACACAGAGTTCAAACCTCATGAGCCCAGGGACACTAGAGTGACAGATGAAGCCACGGTCCTCCCTTCCTTTCAAGATCCACCCAGGGAAGTTCAGGTATTCTTAAAGAAAGTCCTCCATTTGAGCACACAATTTGAGAGTGAAAAACAATTCAATTTCCTGAGAACCACTTGAGAGCCTCGGCTTCTTTTTCCATCAGATGAGGATCCCTCCCCGTCTTGTGATATGAGTGATAATGGGGAGGGGCAGAGCTGAAGGCAGCAGACCTCCAAATGTGACCCCGAGCCAGCAACACCCCTGGCAGCCTCCCAGAATGCAGACGCTCGGGCCGACCCAGACCTAGGTAGGAAATACCCTGGAACCACAAACTCTCAGAGAAGTCTGATACATGCTTGAGTTCCAAAAGAACCAGCTTCTGGAGAATAGGAGTCTGAGAAAGCCCTCAGGTTCCTATGAACCCTACATAGGGTAAGTTCCTCAGAGCAGGGGTTTCTGTAGACACCTACTTCCTCAAGTTTGGGCCTGGACAGTGTTAGAGCTACTGGAAAGCCAACAGGGCTGTGGGTGAGGTCAAGGGTAGGGCTGGACTAGGTACTTGAACACTACCTAGAACAAGTCCAGAAAGCAACATGAAGGCCCCTCTCTGACTAGCCACAGCGATGCAGGGCTTGCCCATCTCTTTCAGCATATAGTGTTCACTGAAGACCATCTAGACCAGCTCTTCCTGGTCACGGGAAGGTTCCCATGTTCACAGTTCAAAACCCTACCAAAAGAAGGAGGTGCTGCTGGCCACAACCTAGACAAACAAACCCTGGTCCAGGTGGAGGGACCAAAGAACGGAGCTACATGGCCTGTTGTGCATAGGCCAGCCCCCGTTCCCACACATAGCAGCCCCCCAATTGTCTCTTTCTCCTCCAAGGGCACGGCTACAAAGAAGCAGAAAGGGACTCCCCAGTCAGGAGTTCTGGGCACCCATCCAGAGCTGGCTGAGACTCTCCATGTGACTTACCAGTGACAGCACCTCTGGCCCTAGCCACTTCGTGTGTCATATGGCAGAGCCAGACTCAGAGTTGGCTCAAGTCCCATACAAGATCCAGGGATTTGGAGCGAGAAACAAAGCAGTGAGGTATACCTCCATCCCCGTTCCTCTTCTCCCAAACTCCTTCAACACCTGCTCAAAATGACAGATGGTGGTGGCATTTCTGACCTTGAAGATCAAAAAGATGAGATAATATAGGTGCCACCCCAAGACGGAAATCCCAAACCACACAGTGCCACACATGGCCCTCATTTTCAACAAACCAGACTTTCATTCCAACAGACTCAACTCATGGCTATCTCCTAACCTTATACTAGAGCTGAGAAACCCCTGCTATTAGTGATGCCATCACTGCATGAAAGTCACTGGTGTGTGGTGATGCTGGTGGGAACACCCACCTCATTGCCAGTCATGTGAAGCAGCACAGCACACACAATTATGTATGGTGCAGAATAACTGACTAAACTCTTGGACCATGAATCTATTAAACTATATAATTATTATTATTTTACTTAAAGTACTTTAAGTACACTTAACTTTTTGATTTTACTGTAAAGCATTGTGTCAGGTTCCACATTCTCATACATCTCCTGTTTAAAGTCTCCTGACCGCACAAAGTGGCCATGTGCAGTGGCTGACCAGACCACCAAAATCCTGCACTTTGCAGTGATTTGAGAGGCTGGCCAATCATACCATTCCCAAGTGGTCCCAATACTGAGAAGCAAGTGGATTCATGCATGTGCATATGTATGAGAGCTGCCCTGAGTTCACACTCCAAGCACTAAAACAAACCGACAAGCTTTCTTCTCCATTTTCAAGCATGTTACCATGACAGTGCCTGTGCAGATAAATGCAGACAGACAGCATACTGAGAGAGGCAGGGGACTACTCTCCAGAACCAAGGCTAACAACACAACACAGCTCTTAACCCCAGGCCACTCCCTGATATAATGAGATCTTAGCCTCTTTTACCTGCTCCAAGGCTGTTTCTCTTATACCTGACATCACATGGGCACAGTGGTAGAGATGGTTCTCTAGAGTTATCAAATTTAGACACACTTTACAATTAGCTAGAGGCTGCCTCTGAGAACACACACCTTCTTAGAGCATGAGACCAGATGCTGCTGACCTTGGCTGAGGGTAGGAAAAGACTATTCACTGGTATCTTAAAGTGTTGTGTTCCTAGGGACTTCAACGGTACTTCAAAGTACAATGAGATAGCCTCTGCTCTTGGATCACAAGGTTATTTAATTTGAAGAACTAGGTGATGAGACTCATATGAGGCTCAGAAGTCATGAAGACTTACCCTTGGGGACCGACAACAGAGGTTAGTTGTCCTAGACCCTGAATCCTGGCATTGTGCCCAGAAACTGCCTAGCAAAATGTTTTTTGCAGCAGACCATACCATAGGATCTTTAGACCACAGATTTGATGGATGCTGCACTCAGCACAGCCTTCCCAAGGGGGCCTCCCTTCCTCTGTCCTTGCCCTTCCTTAGTGGATCTTCCCTACTGTGGCACTTATCCAAACACCCTCTGAGCAATGCAGGACCTCTTGAACACAAACACAAGTCCTTCTTCTTCTTTCCCAAAACTTCTCATGTGTCCAGCAAAGAGGAAAGCTGGAATGAGTGGACTGGTGGAGCTGGGACCTCTGGACCAAAAATACACACAGGTTCTACCACTCTGGCCTAGGCTTCTAGATAATGAGCAAAGAGGCAAGAAAGAAATTCTCTGAAAGGAGCAACCTCATCTTTAGGTGGAAGGAAGCACCACTGATGACTTCTTAGGTTGAAAAGCTGTGTGCAGGTATGGGCTCCAAAGACCCCAGCCTGCTCTATCAGCGGTGCTAGCCCACAGTTCTCATGTATTAAGCCACCCCTACCTAGGCTTGCTCGATTGTTCTCTGTCCTCAGCTCTCTGAAGCTAGGGCTGGTTCTCTCTCTCTCCTGTTGTACGATATTTGATCACAATATGTGAGAGGCGCCTTCTGATTGGTTTAATAAAGAGCCGAATGGCCAATAGGAGGAGAGGATAGGCGGGACTTCTAGGGAAAAAGAGGAACTGGAGCCGAATCTAGGTGCTTGAGAGATGCCAGTGAGACATTGCAGCAGTCAGTCACACAGAATGAAGGAGAGAGAGGTTAAGAACCACATGGTAGATCATGGGTAATAGAAACAGGTTAATTTAAATTATAAAAACTAGTTGGGAACAAGCCTAAGCTATAAAAGCTTATAAAAATTAGTAACAAGTCTCCATGCCATTATTTGGGGGCTGGCGGTCCAAGAAAGTCCAACTACACTCTCCTGTCTTTCAAAAAGCCCTTCTACACAGTTCCAAACGGTGTCTACCTTGCCAGAACCTAGCAGACCTAGCAGAAGGTGGAAGGCCTGTGGCTGTCCACACCACGAGGGAGACTGGCAGATGCTGTGACTCTGAAGTCCTCAAGCTTTTCTGCTTCTTACAGATGACAACTGTGAGGTATTAACCCTCCCTCCATTACCCAAGAAAATTGAGGTGTCACACATCTTCAAAGCCAATAGGAAAGTCATGCCGGACCTCAGCAGATGCTCTCCTGAAGCGGTGTGTTCCAGTGACTGAGGACATAGACTGCCCAGATTCAGGCCCCACTTACAATTAACTGTGTCCTGAAGTAAGGGGCAGGATTTCCTTGCAGCTGTTTCTTCCTCTATGAAGTCGGAGTGATTACAAACAGCCTGAGCCTGCCAGTCTCCTCCCACTGCATCTGTCTCACCCGCAGTCCGATGCCCATCCCTCTCTTGGTCT
Organism: Sigmodon hispidus; assembly: GCA_004025045.1. Taxonomy (NCBI): domain Eukaryota; kingdom Metazoa; phylum Chordata; class Mammalia; order Rodentia; family Cricetidae; genus Sigmodon; species Sigmodon hispidus. The sequence goes on from PVIH01002942.1 coordinate 93,922, forward strand.
GGTTTTCATAGTTCTAGCTGCTCACCAGAACCTCCTGGGAGCTATTGAATGTCATGTAACTGTGTCAAGCCAAGATTCTGGTTTAATCTGGACTGTGGCTTGTGGATGTTCTAAAAGGTCCCCTGGTAGGTGGCTACTCCAGGTTACTGAAGTCCTTCTTGCTCCTTTTAGATCTCACCTCTTCTTCTCCAAAGCCACCAGGGAAGGCCCTCCCACCACCTCCTTCGTGCCCTTATATCTATCAGTGCTCTATTCACATTAGTCTTACTTTGCTTCAGTCTTCAAACAAGAATACCCTACGCACAAGCCTGTCTTGTCAATTTCTTTGACCCCGGTGTCTAACTGAGGAGTGTAATTAAATTGTACAGTATTAATTACAGGAGTAATTAAGCTCATGCAGTATGCCCCTACCTCTCTTCCCTCCCATCCTGAGAGCAGCCATTTGGGACCAATGATTCCAGGTCAGGAGGAAGGCCACAGTGGGTCTACCCATATGGTAGACAGACACTGGATAGATATTACCTTCAGGACCCACTTTCCCACCCATGCAAAGAAGCCACTTAGATCAGAGATTCTTTACACAATCTTTGAGTTTCCTCCCACTATGTACCCATCTGTCTCCCTTCCTCAGTTTCCCTAGTTGGTATAGGCAAGAGTTCACTTTCTGGTCTGGCAGGAAAGCAGCCATGCCATGCCGGGAGCACCCCCCACCCCGTCAGTTTTTGTGAAGCAGCTGCTGGTATAAAGTTTGCCCAGTGGAAATTCTGTTTAGCTGAGCTGCAGATTAATAAAGTCTTCAAGCAGATTGTTCTTAGAAGAGCTGGCTGAGTCCAGAGGGAAAGATGCACTCCTCGGGATGTAGTGGAGCCCCACCCCTAGTCAAATTCAGCCTGCCCTGTAGGATAGGAGCAGAAAAAAACATGACATCTCCAAGATACCCACCTAACCTTCCCTGTTCCTGCAGGGGAGTTGGAAAAAGACCCTTGGGTTTTAACAGAAGCTGTGCCTCCCCCTTGGGACATGAACTGGTAGGAGACATTTTTTTGTAATCCTTGGACTGATCTAAAAAAACAGGCTAAAGATGTATGTGGCCACATCCAGCATCTTGTATAGGAGCTCCACAATAACCAAAGCCCTGAACTTGGCCTCTGCTTTCAACCCTGGCTTCTGTTTGATCCAACAGATAGGAAATGACCCCACACACCAGCTGGCCTGATACTCTATCGCCCAACCACCATAACAGATGCATTCCTGCTGCCGCTGGCCCCAGATGGCCTATGAACAAGCTTGTTGACAGCTACTATCCAAACCAGACCACCAGGAAAACAGTGGCCACTTTAAGCCACCCAAAACAGCCCGGTCCAGTCTGGCACAAGGAGAGCCACCCAGTGTCACTGAGCAGGGCAGAAGTAGAACGCCATGGCCTCAGAGGGCATTCTGAAGGCTCCAGAGTTTCACACTTGCCACCACCTCTGCAAAGCTAGCCAGTATGTGCTGAGGACAGCAGGATTTTCTGCAACCTTACTCACCTGGTGAAGACTCATTTAGACCCATGAGATCGTTGGCCCTCTGGATCTTCTCCAGGCACATGGCTTGCTCCTTCTTGAAGATGCAGTCAGAGTGCATAGCAATAGCCTGTGGGACATGAAGAACAGACAATAAGAAAGCAAGGCGCTCAATTGACAGCCTCTCTGCTTTGACTTAGAAGCAAAGTGTTAGGGAGCCTTGAGGATGACAGACTTCAGACCAGCAGAGGCACTAACATCTACTCTGCTACAGATACCATGAGGGCTTTCCCCAGACCTCAACTCAATGTGAGGGTCCCACAGACTGCTGAGCTCAATCTCCACACTATGGTGACATTAACAGTTGCATGTACTGCCCTCTAGAGGGTGAGCATCTGCGTGTGCATGCATGCTAGCAGCTCATAAACACTGCAAAGGAGGTATTCCTGTTTTCATCATTTTCTGTTGCAGATGTGTAGCCAAGTAGACATGTTATTTAACGTGCTCCAAAACATACAGCCAGTAACAGGATCTGAATCTGATGTTTTGGCTCCTGTAGCACTTTAAGGAGAGGGAAGAGCTGGTAAACTGAGAGGTACAGGAGCAAGTGCCCTGTTACAGCAGACAGAGGGGAAATTGTAGAATTCAGGGGCCTCGCCACTCTCAGAGGAAGAAAGACAAGCTCAGAGACTGTGTAGTACAAAATCTAGCTCAGGTCCCACCAGGATTCAGGGACTTTATAGCCACACCCTGCCATCATAATAGATGCCTAAAATCATTTCCATCAAACCCCAGGTCAGAAATGATTCCCATGGCATAGATCTGAGTTGCCAAGGGTCACAGTCCTAGATAGATCCAACTGCAGCTTCTCACAGAGAGAGGGGTGTGTCACATAGGGAGTTATAGATCAGAAGACTGGATATGTAGGGCTCTAAAAACAGTCTCGTAACTCTCCTTCTCCTGATCTTCACACTTTCTCAAGAGAGATCTGAGCAGAGGGCAAGCTCCTGAGTTTAGAAGTCAGAAGGTCTCAGTGGATGGGGGCCAGAAGACTGTTCTGTGGCCCCAACCAGGGACCCTGCACACAGTTGAGTTACACAGATACTATGCAGATCTAAATGTCACAGCACGCATCACCATCTTAACTGACTTGCAAATTCTGTAAGAATTGTCAATCCAATCAGCACCAGTCTTAAAGAAAATCATTTATCTAATTCACACCACAGAAACTTGAGTAGTGTGACGTGTGGCGGGGTGGGGGGTGGGGTTGGCAGAAACTGACAGTGATGCCAACCTAGAGGACAGCTTGGTGAGAATTAGCTGGTTCTCCAGGTGGACTCAGTACACTTGTGGAGGAGGAAGACTCTGGGCCCTTACCACAGGCAGCAGGAGAAGAATAGTCAGGGAGCAATGCAGGATACTGCCCATGGTGTTCGCCAGTCTCTGGCTGCTGCTCCCAGCAGTGCCGCTGTCCACAGGCTGAAAGAAAGGAAAGACAGCACACCATGTCAACAGCAGTGGGTCTCCAGTCCACGCTTCCAGCCCTGGTTAACCCTTGGGGCTTGAACTCCTTCTCTTTGGCTCTTTTGTCCTACCAACATGAGTTGAACGGCATCTGCACGGGGCCCACAGTAGGGCATCACATGTGGGTACATGCCAGCTCAGCCACCAGGCTACTGGAACACTCTGGAGCAGTTTACTCCTCTGCAGTAGACCAGCTGTCTCCACATCTTGACATTCTCTGCTTCCACATAGGAACAGCATTTTGGCTGGCATATGCATGCCCACCTAGCAGTGACATTTACCAGGCTCCCTTGTTCTCAGGCACAAACGTGAGCATCTTATGCAGGGCACACATGCTCCCGCACTCCTTCACTTTTCCTTCTAAGTGAAGGACCTGCTTTTTCAAGAAGAGGTGAAATACTATCCCAGAGGTTGAAGGATGACTCTGGAATAAAAGCCAGAATCACTGTACGATCTGTGCAGCAAGACACCTCTCCAGCCTGGGTGATGTAGCTTACTCCAAACGGCTCTGCTACAGAGAAATGAACTTCTGTACCATCTGCTCACTCCACATAGTTGGGACAAGTTCCTTCCCCATTCACTCTGTTCCACCCCACTTTGTCCTTAGTGATGACTAAGGGGTGTCTTAGTCATCTTAGTGCTACTGGACCTCAAGGGCAGGTGCGTGAGGACCCAGAAGGGACTAGAAAAGCTACAGATAATTGAGAAAACTAAGGGAACTGAGCTCATCAGCACGGTCACATCCAGAGCCTGGATGCCCATTGATCCTGCCATTCAGGAGCTCTGCACTGAGGAAGGTTTGCCCTTGGACAGAAAGCCACATATGTGAAGCTACTCACTGCAGCAGCATCACACTGGCCCTGTCATCTCCTCAGAGTGATGGTGGTTATTACTACATTGCTGTGGGAAGGATTATTAAGTAACCCTACCAGAGCACAGCTAACACAAAGGTGCTTCACTCTGGAGGCCACGAGGAGCTGAAACAAGCCTTTTCCTGGACCTGTGTCCTATGTGGCCGGCTTTTCTCATCCATACCTCTGGGCCCATGGGACAAGGTCTGAATACCTCTTTCAACCATTTTAGTTCAATCAGGTAATTAACAAATATCCAAAACAAGGAATAAAGGCCAGCAATGGAAAGATGAAGAGAATGCCTCTCCCCAGTCTATGGCTCACTCAGAGATGCTGAGGAGGCCTCAGATAGCTACTAAGTACAGCATGAGGGGCAAATAGCGCAGGGTGGGCTAGCAGGAGGCTGGGAACAGAGAGAGGTCAAGCACACAGGCTTGAGTTCCTACCCCTCCCCCAAGGCTCTCCTGGCTTCAGACGGCTTGTGGTTCCCCCAAAGGATGCAATCACCTCCTCCAATCTGAGAACCCAGACTCTGCCTATAAACATGACTTCAGGCTCAGTTGGGATCTAGTTCTGAGGACCTCAGCAGGAGTGAGAAGCCATTTTTTTTTTCCAGCGAGTTCAAGACAGAAAACAAAACAAAAACAAGAACAGAATGTCCCCTGAGCTCAGGACTGACTCTCTTTCACCTTGAGTAATCTCAAGATGAAGACTCCAAAACAGAGCTGTGGTTCCCCAGGAAGTCCTTTTAGGACCAAAGTATCCTCAGACACACCTAGCTCCTCTCCATCCCAGACTCTCTCAGCCTAGTGCAGCTTGGGACCACCTGCCAGGATAGTCCTCCACTCGGGTTGTAGAGTTGACTCATAGTGGTTCTGCCTTGGGATGCTCCCTGGGCCACCTTAACCCTTGTGAGAACCTTGGGATACTCCCTGGGTCAAAGAGAGCTGCAGTTAGTTCTAAAGTCTCCTGTGGTGAAGGACCCATGGTGGCAGAGAACCTGGGGTGGCTCTGAGCACAGGGAAGTTCTTAGTGGGAAACAAGCAGGAAGTTTTACCCCCTGGAGGTTTTAGCCTTGGCCTCAGGCAAAGCATTTCAGCATCCTGCTTAGCCCCTACATGATGTCTGCAAAATGGGAATGATAGCCATGCCTGTTCCAAAGGCATCTGTGAGGTGTCTTCTCTGTGTTCATGATTTTTGTGCCACTGTGCTGACACCTCTGCCCTTTATTGCATTCACTAGGAACAGCAAGATGGGGGCACTCTATCTATCTCCTCGTGGCCAGTACCTACTAAGGAATCAGTGTGTGCTGGGCGCTCTTCCAAGCTGAATACCCATCAACTCCTGTAACCTGACTGACACTTATGAAGCAGCTCCTGGCACCATTCTCCTTCTATGGGGGGCGGGGGACAGTGACGGGGGCACAGAAAGACTATTCAACTTCTCCAAAGTCACACAGGAGGTACTCCCACAGAGCTAGAAAGTGGCTCAGAAACGTATGTGTCCCTTGACTTCATGCTCAAAGGAATGTAGATCCTCTGCTACTGGCAGAAGCAGACCTACCTGTACCTGTTTCCCTCCTCAGCTGTGAACAGAGCATTTTAAGTCCTGCCTGAGATCAACTTGAAAAGCCAACTCATCATGGGAAACTGAGGCCAGAGCAGGAAGGTGTTTCCCAAGGATACATGGTGTAGAGCCTAGATATAGACCTGACAGAAATGAAATGTGGCCTTAACTTCAGGAGTACTAGGAGACCCCAGAATATGTCCAACAGCCAGAAAAGGTCTTCCGTCCCTAGGCCTCAGCAGGTCTGAAGTGAGCTGAGCCAGGATCTGACAGCAGCAGCCGCATCACCAGTCAGCCCACTGGAGAATTGGTGACTCACAAGCCTCGAGACTTCTCTCCTCAGAAGAAAGGGGGATTTGTAGACCCTTCAGCTGCCCTCAAGCCCAGCGGAGGCCATCTGCCATGCTCAGCAGGGCATGGTTTCTGCTGCAGGTCACTTATAACTTCTTCCACAGCTGGTCCAGGCCTTTATCTGGAGTCTGGTGTCTCACTGCATCCTTCCCTACTGTGAAATACTGTGATGCCACTACAGGGATGGACATACGGACAGCATTGTCCATCCCTGTCCAGTCATACAGGCCTGGGTTTCACATATGCCCTGCATCAAAGCCACCTCCAGGGCAAGACATTAAGTGATGGGGAGAAGGTAGGCAAGGCTGGAGACAATCTAGCAGCTGGGGACACTAGAGGACTGTGTCAGGGAACAGGGTGTCACTGAGTGGGAAGAGACTGTCATACCTCCACCAAAGGGGAAAAAATTTCATGGCCACTAAGCAGAGCAACCCTAGGGCCCCTCAGGATCAGCACCAAGTTGATGAAAAGTGAACCAAGTTCTGAGGTATGGGACATGGCAGCAAACTGTCCCTAGAAGATGTGGCGGGAAGGGAAGGTCCTTGGAGGACAGCGGGACAAGAGAAAAGCGGAGGGGAGGGTGAGCTTGCTACCTGGGCTACAGGTTGCCAGTGAAGAGATTCCCAAGTGCACAGTGGCTGCCAGTGTGTTCTCTGTCAGGGAGAAGATGAAGAGAGCCACATACTGCTCAGAATCTGGGAGGACAGTGGCCACTCCAACCTTGGAACAGCACCTCCTGAAAGCCCACCAGTGCACTTGCTCACTATACCCTCCAGCCCCGAACAAACAGCCCCTCCATCCTGCTGTTGAGGTCTTGCCAAGTTTACTGTGAGATCTTAGGTGAGGCTTTTAGTTGGCTTCTCCCTCATAAGAGGAATAGGAGGGGCTTAGGAACTACTTGGCATGTTCAGACAACAGCGGAGGTATTTAAAGCATGTCATCTTCAGTTATACTACGGGGGTGTGGTGTCCCCTGAGCATAGTGAAAGTCTCCCCCAGGACTGGCAAACAGATGCCTGAGAGGCCAAGGGAGCAACTAGTGCTCAGGCATCTTGAGCTCTAAGACATCCTGTTTCTTTGACCTCTTGGACCCTATCTTGCCTCTAACCATCCAGCCCAAAAGCTAGGGACCTCTCTTGTCTCTAATGGACCAACCCAGTCAGATTCACTTTGTTCTCTATTTCTGATCAGCTAAAGAGTCAAATATGGTTTCTAAATGGTGCATTTCTAAGTGGCCAGGAAATTAAAGGAATTGAATTTCATGGAATTTGAATTTAGTGTCTAAAAGTTGACCAAAATCTAGTCAGGTTTAGTTTCTATTCAGGTGTCTCCTGTGGTCACTTCCAAGCTAACACATCAGGACAAAGTCACTGCAACCAGGTACAATTGCCAGAGTCTAAAAACTTTAGTAGATTTACGAAAGAAAAAAAGCTACAGCCCATGTTCCTGCAACACAGTGTACAAACAACACACATACACACACACACAAACCCCTCTGGACCTTCACCAAAGTTGGGTTTTGGGACCAAGCATTCCTAGATCTTGTGTGAGGATGTCTTTCTGTTGCTGCCTACCTTTATGTTATCCCAGAGCCCAGGCAGGTGACATGGAAAGCCTACATGCCTCTCCAGCTATGCCACTCCTCTGTGTGTCAGTGTGGGGGTGGTTATCATTGTGTGCTTCTGACGGCATCCAGAGCTCAGTACAAACACATTCACAGCTAAGGGTTTTCCTGCCTCCATGTTGCCAGGCAGCTGGACCATGAGGTCCAATCCGTTCAGGCGTAGAAGCCTAGTTCCTTCTATTCAGAAGTGATAGGCAGCTTCTGAGGCCTCCAGCCCTTCTAGAGTAAATAGCCTCTATATCCCCTGTCTGGAGCATCACAGTTCTGCTCATACGCATCCTCTGCCCCTTTCCGTCACCTCAGGGTCAGCTTCAAGATGAGCGGCTCACAGGTGAGTGTGGTGTACCTGGTTCTAAGTGAAGTTCTCACGCTGCATGGAGCACCCTGGGCCCCTGCCATTTGGTAACACAGGGTCCTTCATTTACTCAATTCCGTTCCTAGGCAATGAAATGCATCCCTGCTAGGCCACCTTCTCAGTGAGAAAGGCACCTTGTAGCCCTATCTACTGTAGAATCTCACCTCAATACTGCTCTATTAACATGCACTGAGTACATTCCACCATTCAATACAAACAGAAGGAAATAGTGTCAGAAAGTAGAAGAGAGGTGACCATGTGAAACCAAACAAATCAAGGGCTCCAATGTGCTTCTCCAGCCAGCCTCCTGCCTGAAACATGCACAAAACAGGATGTAAATGCAGGCTCAGCCTGGCTGTCTTGGGAGTGCAGGAAAAGGTCCTCCTTCTACAGACTCACTACAGATAACGTCCCCCACTACACAGAGACAGACAGAAAATCAAGGATCTCAGAACAGATGCCCCACCACCCATAAACCATCACTGTTGGCAGAACCACATTCGACTCCTGGTCACACCACACACACTTGTTGATGGACTGGTCAGGAGATCTGGCTCAAGGCCGGCTCCAGCATGTCCTGTCTTTAATTTGTGCATTCAGATTTTGACCTGTGTCCAGACTGGGGCCTTTGCCTGTTCCTCCAAGGTCAGTGAGGAATAGGAGTCCTAGACCCACACTTGGGAATGGGGGTTCCTCCAGCCTCACATGCCCATCACACCAAATGCATCCCAGGGCCTCCTGAACAAACCTAGAGCTACTTGCTATCCCTATTGGGCCCTAAAAGGCTCAATCCCAGTATCCCATTCTCTTCCCATTTCCACAGCCACCCTCCAGCCTCCAGCTTGACCTTCAGAATGGCCTGCCTCAGTCCAACTTCAGTCCCAGGGCAAACTGCCCTCCACATGCTTTGTATAGGCTCTAAACTCCGACATACTCTCCCAGGAATGGACCTGGGCTGCCACAGAAAAATACAAACCGAGGCCTGTTTTTCTTTTTGTTTGGAGAGTAAGGGGTTATGGGACACATAGGCTGAAGTACAGAAAAATAACCATATGCACCAGCTCTGAAATGGGCTGAAGAATGACCAAAACCTACTCTCAGGCCAAGATGGTCCAGAAGGCTCTGAGCTTCTTCTAAAATTGATGCTCCCCTCCATAGCAGCAGGTGAAATTCCATCATAGTCCCCTTCCTGCATGCTTGCTCCTAAAGATCCAGTTCTATGCGCTGGTCCCTTCGACCCCCAAACCTGCCATGCTCTTGCTAATCTACTCCCAGCAACTAGCTACTACGGGCTTTAAAACAGTCAGCGGGGGTCTCCGGTGGACCGTCTTCAGCAACCGCACTCTCAACAAGCGATTTTCTCCCACAGGCCCTGCAGGGCGTTTCCTTATTAGACCACCAAAGCCCAGGCATCTCTCATTCAACCTCCCGCTGCCGCGGGAGAAATTGTTGGACTGTCCTTTTTTAAACAATCCCAAAGGTTATCTCCACTGGGGAAGAAACTAAACTGATTCCTACCCTACCTTCATTCCCTGCACATAGCTCGCCTACCCCACAAACACCCAGCAGACTGTGGAACTGAGTCCCCCAAACGACCCCCAGCATCTCGTCTCCCTTCCAAATCTGCTCTAGAGAGAGATAGATCTCTTGGGGTCCCTCTGGCCGCAGTGTCATTCCTGCCCCTGAATGTCCTTTTCTGGCACCAGACAAAGCTGAGAGAGCTAGGCCGATCCCCACTGAGTGGTCTACGGGGATGGTAGTCCCAAGCCACGGTCTCGGATACTTAGATGGGGCACAGAGAAGCGTGGGCTGCCTAAAGCAGCTGGAGAGGTTGGTCTCCGGCGCTAGCCCTCTCCGACTGTAGGTTGGCAGAGCGTGCTGCTCCAGGAGACCTGTGTACCGGAGGAGAGGTCCAAGGGCCCCGCCGGAGAAGGGTCTGGAGCAGGGCGTGCGCCGCGGGGCGGAGGGGACAGGTCCGGGTAGCTCTTACCTGCTGGCCGCTGGGCCGGGCCGGCTGCAGGGCGCCGGGACGGAAGGTGCAGGAGGGCGCGTAGCCCGCGAATCTGCGCCGGGAGCTGCACCGGCTGGAGCGTGTGAGCCTCGGAGCGCGCGCTGAGACCGATCTCGGAATGCGTGTGGCCGCAGGCAGCTGGGTCTGTGTGTCCCTGCGCCGCGGCGTGTGCGTATGTGCACACGGGGAGCACGCTGGTCCAGAGTGGCGGCCAGTCACCTCCGGGGATGGGAGCCTAGAATCTCTTCGGCTTTCGCCCGCCCTGCACCGTGCGGCCCGCCGGCTCTGTCCTGCGGGAGAGGCGCCGCCTCTGCTGCGCAGCCAGGCCCGGGGCTGAGGGAGGCGACAGACCACCGCCTCCCCAGCGGACCACGCAAGCTGGGGTGGGGTGCAAGCCAATGAGCGCCTGGGGGCGGGGTTAGACCCAGGACAGAGATGGGGAGGTGGATGAGGACCACCGCACTGACACAAGCCTGAGCTGCGGCAGAGACCCAGGGCGCGGAGGCGGAGGTAACAGCCCCCCTTTCCCAGTTCTGTCGCAGAGCTTCCGGGCCGAGTTAAGCCTTCCTTAGGACTCTCCACCTTTCTGGGCAACCGCAAAACATCCAAGAGAGAAAGCTCTCTCCCTCTCCTCACTGTGTTGCAAACCTCCTCTTGCAATCAATCTTCCCACCTGAGCAAGTTCCAGGCCCTCTTTGAGCCGGTCTCTGCCCACAGTCCATGTCTGCAAGAGATAGATTGCAAATGCGATCTGGATGCCCTCAAATGTGACACTCTGGATAACACCTCTATAGCCAGTGTAAGAGTGAAGGTGTTTATAGGGGTCTCTTAAAATAAATGAGACTGCCCTGCCAGCTCTGAGTTTGGGCATGTGGCCTGACGTTTCTGAACCTCGACTTCTTCACCTGCACTGTAGACTTGTAGTTCCTATTTCTGGTGTCTTGGGAACATTGTGTAAGGACAGTCTGAGTGCCATTAGTAGGCTTGTTCAAGCCTCATATAATCTCTGATGGTGAACGAATTACTGTTGTCATTGGCAACACGGTCTGCTCAGTCGTATCCTGGGACAATTTGGTAAGTGGACACTTAATGAGCAGAACTCCCCAGGTTAAGGTCACAGATCCTACTGTCCAACCATGCCCAGTTGGATGGAGCTGTCCCTAGTCAGAGCATCCTGTGAATGTTCTGCATCCCCATCACTCAGCTCTCAGCCAGGTCTGTCATTGCTCATTCAGTAAGTTTTGGGTCACACCCTGTGGGTTCAATCACTGGGGGTACAGAGTGCCTTCTGGGGAGTCCCCAAGGAGGAAGAGAGAAGGAAAAGGGATCTGAGCCTTTCTTTGGCAAGGTCAGTCTAGCTAAGATAAAAGATCCAAAAGACAGAGAAGAACCATGAGATGGGAGCCACATAGAACCCTAACACATAAGACCTAACCATTTTATAACCCATTTCACAAATGAAAACAATAAGGGTCAGAATAAGGAGCAACCTAATGTTCCAGAAAGATGTGTATATGAAATGCTGTATATACAGATAGCATGTCCATGATTCCTTCCCCCTTGTAGCCCAGGAGCACTGACCCCACTGCCTCACCTCACTGTTGGCCTGCACACCTTGTGTTCCTTTCAGGCCATGTTCTAGAAGTGGACAATACCAGTCTTCTCTATCAAGAGTTTCTAGGGCCCTTCTAGAAAGAGCATAGCCAGGTTCCAAGCAGGGGTCAGCAAGACCTCTGTTCTCAAGCTGGGCAACAGCCTCTCTACTTGGCCTCCAGCTCTGATGTAGGACCAACTAAATGAGATCTCACCTACAAAAGTACTCTGTAGAGTGTGAGACACACAAGGAGAAGCATGGCTGCTGGGAGCCTCCAGATGGGAAGTGAAGCATGAAATACAGGATACTGGCACTAGGGGACATATAGAACAAGGAGATAGGGCCACCTAGAATAGAGCAGTTCACTCTAGAAATGGTGATAAACAAGAGTCCCCTATGGGAGTCCTGCCACTTTGAAGTTGTACATCTAGTTCCTGGCCTACATGCTCTTGGTTCTTCACATCTGTGTCTGGGAACCAGAACCCGGCTCTCTGTGTTACCAGGTGTATATCATAGTGTGTGAGGAGGTAGTCATGGTGTGCCTATGATCTGAAGATGAGTCCTCATCAGACTGAATGGGCAGGCAGTCAGGCCTCTGGTCCTGCTTGCAACCGACCTAAATAGAGCTGATCCCTATCAGGCCTAGAGTGTAGATGGAAAACCATGACACCTCCAGCCAGCTATGTCTGAAGTCATCCAAAAGTGGTGCTTTTTCTTAGTTGATTCACTTGCCAGGGGCACAAAGATAATCTTCTTATCAGACCAGCCACCATACCCCATCAGTGAAGTGCCTGGTGATCTACCCCCTCCATCATTCTAGAAGGCCAGGATGAGCTTCTGTGCCCTATGGTAACTCTGTGCCTGTCACAGGCATGTGTCTCAGGTCTTCCTAATAAATATGGTTCCAGGCATAACTACACAATAATTTGGTCACCTAAACTGAGCATCCTCAAGAACAGAACCAGGGTCTCTAATTATCTCTATGCTTATTCATCTAAAATGTCAACTTTAGATCTTAGTTCTAATCTTAACCTTCTATGCTTGATACCCCATCACCCATGCCCTAGATGCCAGGCTCTGGAAAGTCTTTGGGGGAGGTGCTAAACAACCACCATATCAATGGTCTCCCAGAGCCCTCTTGAGGTGCCTTCCATCCCCAAGTAGAATGAGAGGTCTCCTCACCCACTGCTCCCTACCCTGAGGCACTCACTGCCTCATCCCTCCTCACAAGCCAGCCAGCCAGCTGGGCAGGCTGCAACTGAAAAATATGGGTTTTAATTTGATTTCCTGAAATGAGCGATTGAGGGAGATGGATGCCAGGCCACCCTACCCAGCATTCATCTCTCCTGGGCGGTTGCTCCTTCCGTGACTCTAGCCCAGGCCTGGCACCACTCAGACATAAGCTGCACCTTCCAGAACACAGGTGTCTCGTGGTGGAGAACTGGCATTTCTGATATGCTTTTCCTCTGCAGATCCAAGGCTGCTGCACGTTCCTGGCACTTTTTGCTAAAGAAAAGACCCTTCTTAGCTCTTCTCGACAGAATCTCTTCAAAAGCTTTGAAAGAAACACACATGCCCAGGCCTCAGCCACCGCAGATAATTAGATAATTGGTCTGTGGAGAGGCTTGGGTAGGAGTGTTTTTTGAAAGCTCCCTAGGGTGTTTTAACATACAGCAGAGTGCTCTGGAGCAATGTGAGAAGCTCTCTTCATGCCTTGTGTGCAAGCTTCCCAAGGTAGTTGTCTGCTCATACAACCAGAGCAGGGGGCCTTGCAGACCTGGTCCCTAGACCTTGGGACATCCTGAAATGTGAGAAAATGCATGTTAGTTTTCTTCTAGAGCCATGCTGTGCAGACTGTGGCCTTGGTGTACTTGAAATCCCTTGACATATCAGCAGCTACCTGGAGTCAAGGAGGATGGAAGGCCATCTTCACAGGTACTAGGTGAAGCCTCAGAGGCTAGAATGAGACAAGGACTATTTGGAATTAGTGGCAGGTGGGAATCAGAGGCAAGAGATTTGGAACCCTCACTCATAAGGCTTGGGGTCAGAGATGATGCTTCAGTTAAAAGGCATTATAGCTGCTGGCAGAGGGGGTCTCAGAGCTACCACACTGTGTCTCCCTAACTGTTATATAAGAACATGTGGGAAAGTATGGGTGTTGGGGTAGAACAGATGACAGAAATAATTCTTTGAATTTCAGAGGAAAAGCAAGAGACCTGTGAGCCAGTCTCTAGCTCTCTGATCTGTGTACATAGTTATGCAAATCTCTGTCCTGCTCAGATGCATGCACAGACAAATATATGTACTCACTGCACCTTCCAGTGTAGTATGCATCCGCAGATGTGTGGTCACAGATGAGCCAATGGGTGGTACCACATACAGATTTTGTGCTCTGAATATACATCTTCTCCTCTGGGACAGAGCTATTCCCTCCTGAGGGATCTCAGGCAGACAGCAAGGCCTGTCTGCAGAGGGATAGCTTCATCACTCTTAGGCAATTCTTGTCAGAGAGTGAGTGACATTTCCCATTCACCTTCTGTAGTGCCTTCTCCGGGGATTCAGCTGGTTACTCATGGGAGCCAAATGTTCTGAGAGCCCATAGTTGATGGAGAATGAAATATTCTCACACAATCTCCTCTCTCTCCCCATAGGATTTTTTTTTCTTATCCCTCCGCCTCCTCCTCTCTTTTCTTCATACCTGGAGTTTGTGCACAGTCTCTTCCATTGCAAAAAAGGATGCTTCTTGTCTATGCTTCTTGCCAAATGGCCACCTATGTATTTAAAGGCCACTTTGCATACACTCTACTCTCTGCCAGGAGCAGATCTGCCTCCCCTGACCTGCTCTGGGTCCTGTCACAATAGATTCATGCACTACCTCTGTCTTCTCTCTCCTTACAGATACCACAGTCAAAACCAGTTTCCACTTGCTGCTTCTACAGCTTCCTAGAGTCTGTCTTGACTGCTCTATAAATATGGTATGCCCCAGCCCCACACCAGCCCTGGCTCTAATAAAGGGCATCAGCAGGCAGGCACAGAGGTGTGGAAATTGCAGATAATTCATGTGGGAGGAGGCAGCCTGCATGAGACATGAATACAGCCATTTCCAGAAAAAGCAGTTCAGAATAATGTAGGGCCTATGACAGGCTGAGACCTGAGTTGGTGTCGTGCAAATGATGCTGATAATTATATTAAAAGTAAGGCAAATAGAAGGTTATTTGATGACCAACTTTGGGAACAGTTTGGCAGCTGATAAAATAATCCTTCGCTGTGGAAGAATGCTGCAAGAAATTCATAAGGTGCCTGGGTCCTAGATCTGAGGTGGTGGGAAGGGGATAACCTAAGGCCTTGGAAATATTCAAGGCAGAGTCTATATGGCTTTGATTTTCTAGTGCTGTTTAAACATTACTGAAAACATAGTTGACTGAGATCCTATACCTGGCTAGCTGTCATGTGTCACAAGTTTCATGTATTCAGAGACTGGACAGAGAGTTCTACTCAGGATGTTACAAGGCTGAAATCAAGAGAGACCAGGACTGAGGGCTCAGTGGAAACCTGGGGTTTTATCCTGTTGTGTTGTGAGAATTCAGTTGTTTGTGGTTGTCGACCTTGGACCTTAGGTTTTAGAGGTTAGTCACCATATGTGCTGAGAGGCCAATCCTGGCACTGTAACCCGGAGTTGTTCTGCCTCCCCATCCTCATCTCTGTTTCAAAGGACTCATCTGATTGGCTCAGGTTCTTTTGGAGTAAGTTCTGTGTTCCTAAACTTAAAGGCAACTCATTCAATAACATTAACAAGATTCCTTCCCATTTGTCTCATAAGAGTTCCAATCAGGAAAGCAAAATCACACTGTACTTGTAAGTCCATTTACACTCGGGGGTGGGATTATGTGATATTTTACACCAGGGCAGGAACTGGAGGTATTTAAAAGTCAACCTACTGCAGTCCCCATTGTCTGGAGCCTAAGTGTGAGAACTGGACTTGGACTAGCAGTCCACTGCAGCAGCTCCCTGAAGTCAGAGCCTGTGACTTTGACATCTACTCTGTGATGATTACAAGTGAGTGGCCAATAATACCTGTCTCCATTGTACCTCAGTGGGGAATCCAAAACCCAAGACATAAAAATACATCACCCTGTGCAAAGCCACAGATGGCAAGGCTGAAATCGTGTATGCAGCATTGCTGGCAAGCAGTTTATATGACAGGCTCGGAGCTATCATCATAGGAGCTCCTGAAGCTGTATTGGTTAGGGACATGGTGGTCATATGAATGCAGGTGAAGAAACACATCTCAGAGAGAGCAAGTGGTTTGTCCAAAGATGCTTCCAGCCCACTCAGTTCAACTCTAATGTGACTGACACTGCTTCTGTATATCAGGAGACAGATGTGCAAGGGGAATCAAGGATGTTCAACTACTTCCCTTACTTCTGGACTTCTGTTTAGGTTCCCAGGAGAAATCAGTCCCAGTTCTGTTTCACCCAAGGATGATGGCCACATAGGGAGAAGTATTTTCAATTATTCTTAATTAGCCTGACTGATGATATCTGTCACTAGGCTGTCTCTTTGGTTGCTTCTTTGGGTGTTGAAGACAGTTCTATAGAATGGGAGACCTCATTTGCAATGAGGAAGAAAAGGTCACACAAGACTGTTGGCTGGGTGAACAGAGACATACCCCAGTAACAGTAGCTCTTAGAGATTGCAGCTTCTACCAGGTCCCCAGTGAGAAGCTCCCTCCTTCCATCCCCCAGGCTACCTCCAACACCCTCACTGATGAAAGGAGCCACCAACCCATTCTCCGAGGGACACATCTACCCAGAACCCTTTCCCCAGATCACCACATGTCCCCGCCACCGTGAACCCTGTCATCTCTTCCTGCTTCATTGAAGTAAACAATACTGACAAAGCAGAGACTTCATCATCAGCCATCTGGGTTCAAACTGCCATTCCTACAAGGTTAGCTAGCTTTCTGGGCCTGTTTTCTTAGCCAGAAAGCAGAGCTAAATAACAGTATTGAGTATTTAAGGCCATTGTAAAAATATATGCATATATGCATGTGTGTGTGTGTGTGTGTGTCTGTGTGTCTGTGTGTCTGTGTGTGTGTGTACATTTATATATATGTGTGTGTATGTACATATATGTGTCTATACACACATATATCTTGGAATGATATTTAGCATAGGACAAATACAGAAGAGCCATGTTTTCTTTGCTTATTTTCATTTTGTTTTCGTCAATTTGTTTCCTTTAGTTTTTGTTGTTGCTGCTGCTGTTTGCTTTTTGCAGGCTTTCCCTGCTTAGCCCAGGCTAGACCTGGGATCCCCTTCTTCTCAGCAATGCTAGGGTTAATGCACTGCTGCTGCAGGCTAGCCCTCTCTGTGCACACAGGACACACCATCTGTCCCTTTCTATAAGACATGTCTCCCCTAAGTCATCACAAGCTGAGGGCCAAAAGTCTTTCTTTCCTCGTTGCTCCAGTCCCAGCTTGAGCAGCTGGACACTGTTAAACCACAGACTGACTCCCACCTCCCCTCTGTACACTCAGAGACTGCAGTCTCAGGAGAATGAAAGGAAGCTTCTGTTTCCAGCATCTCTGAGCTGTATCACCTGACCCACAGCCACAGAACTTATCTCCAGATCACTCCTCTCCAACACACTCACAAGTACTAGAGTCCAGTCCACCAATGTGAGACCCCTGCTCTACAATCCTGAAGTCTGGGGCTTTCTAGAATAGACCACATGACTCAGAGATTCCATAATAAAACTCTGCCCCAGCATCGCTGATAGGATGTAGTACTCTTGGAATGGAAGCCTAGACTTTCAGAAGAAACTCAGAACTGGATTATGGGAGGATCTGGAGAGACCAGCTGGCTCTCTTTCAGCATCAAGAAAAAAAAAAGTAGCACTTGTGTGCACTCTGAGCCTAGGGCCAGGCTAGTGGACAGAATGGTGGGAAAGGACTCTCTCCTGTGAGGGTTGCTAGGCACTGGCAGAGCTGGGGGTGGGGACAAAGGGCTGCCTGGTCCAGTCAACAGAGCCAACACTGCATCCTAATCAGGCTACTGGGGGAGGGAGGTGGGCATGGCTGGTCCTAATCCCATTACAGCTGCTCATCCAGCTGCCAGTGCTGGCAGAAGCCCAGCCTTGCCCTCTCTTTCCCTGATTGGGATAGCCTGCAGATTCAGTCTGCAGAGAGCCTTGGGTTCTGAAGGTTTTCTGTCTCACTCTAGAATCCCAGGTGCTAAGAAGAAGGTAGCTTGAGTGCCAGGGGAGTAAAGGCAAGGCCAGTGACACCAAGGAGCCTGGAGAGCGGGAACACTAAGCCAGGAAAAGATGGTGTGGGAGAGCATAAGAAGCACTAAGTATGAGATTCCAGAATATACTAAAGCCAGCCAATACTGTGGTCCAGCCAGGCCGGTCCCCTTTCTCAGACTGGCCTCTGATCTCGTCTTCAGAGAAAGCCTTGGCTCAGGCCACAACATGACCTATAATCTTCATTCAGGACTGAGCTCTGAGCCTACTCCAAGTCTCCCAGCATGCTTCAGTGGGCATATCTGAGTCTCTCCCATCTCCATAGAGTTCTCTCTGATGACGGGACTCTTCTTAAGAACTGCTTGTTCCCTGACACCTCCTGGCCTCTAGAAACTCACAGCTACAAAGCCCATACTCCCTCCCCACAGTGTGTGTGAGAGTGTCTGATTCCAGAAGTAGCTTTGTGCCAAAGGTTCTTCCAGACTGTCCAGAAAATGAGTCCAAAAGGAGGTCAGTGGGTAGATGCTAGTCCCACCCAGAGTCAAGTCATAAATGATGGGAACAGAGTCATCTTTGTTAGAGGTGAAGAAGAAGACTGATGATAGAATCGGTGAGCGACTGTGTAGGTCATTACCTTGTAGGGATCAAAGTCCTGAATGGATGTGTTCTGTTGACATAATCACAGCCATGACAAGGACCCTACTCTAGGATCCTTTGGAAAATGGCAAATCTTCCTTCCCTTGCTGAGGGCAAGACTCGGGGCAAGAAGAGAAATGGTAAATTCCTCCCTTCAGGGCCATGGGTGGATGTTGATAATGTGTGCAGAATAGCTTTTTTCCCCATAGATGTTTCCAGCCTGAACAGTGCTCCCCTACAGAGTCTGCTCCTACTGAGATTAGCTACGCCTGTCTTCTTGATCCAGCTGTTTGCCATAGACCCTGCCTCCTTATTTACCTGTATGTAATAACCTCCTCTCCTGTTCAGCTGAATGCAATGACTCTGCCTCTCTGTATCTGTATTCTAACAAACATGTGTGATGCCGGGGTACTAAGGTTTCTTCCATTTGAGAGCCCAAACCACCCAATTCCAGCATCCCTATGTATTTGTGTGTTTGTGTTTTCTTCATACTCTTAGTACCCCAGTCAAGTCCATTCCTAGAAGCCATGTAGTGACTCAACTCAGCATCATGTGATGTTGGGAATGGGATACTGACCTTGATAATTTTGGTAAATTGAGTCAGATATGGATGAATGTCCTAAATAGATCATGCAGTTCACACATCTCATGCAGGTTCCTCAGATTTTCTTCTCTTCCTTCTTGAGTCCAGAGAATGTCTAGGAGGGATTCTGAATCTTCTGCCACCATCAAGGTAGGAGGAAGCTGTCTTCTTCTCTTCAATATGTAGTGGAAGGAGTCAAGACCTCTTCTTTGGGCTCTTGACTAACTTAAGATTCTCATTCCACAAGCTCAAAGGGTCCTGTCTCAAAGGGAGAAGAAGACCCAAAGACTTCAGCTCTCCAACTATCCAGCAGGAAAAATAAGAAAAAACTGCCCCAGTTGTACCACAAAGGAATAGCACTGCCAGCCTCATGACGCATATGACCACAGAACATTCAGGCCATAAGGAAAACCTTTATCACCCCAGGTGATATAAACATCTCTATAGTGAGATGTTTATATACATCTTCTATAAACATCTCTCCAGTGAGAAGCCCTTTCTCTGTGTGACAAGTGAGATGTATGCAGAAGTGGCCTCATGGATGGTGGCGAAGAGACTTTTCTTCTAAGCTGAGTTCATGCTACCAGCCACAGTGCTACGGTCACATCATCCCACATTCATTTTTCAGCAAAAACAACGAGGAAGGCATGTGAGTTGGGACCATTTATTGCCAGGCTGTCCTAGCAAATGTTCAGCGTGTCTCTGGCTTTTAATCCCAGTAGCCATGGCTAGTCACTGTGAAATTTATTCTGACATTTCTGATATGGCTTGCCTCTGCTCATTGAGAACTACACACACAGGTCATCTCTTCAGGACTTGCAAAGAGAATGTCCTCAGCCCTGTTTAGGCAACACCTACCTCCAAGCAACTTAGGAAAGTTGGGAAACTCAGAACAGCACTAAGGTCCCCAAAAGAAGGTGGGTAGGTGGGAGTTTTCCTCTTCAAAGTTGGTCATAACAAAGGAAGTCTCAAATGACTGCCTATATTAGTCATATGTTTTGTTCAGAAAAAAAAAAAAAACACCTAGGAAAAGTAACTCAAGGGAGAGATTATTTTCTTGAGTTTATGGTTCCAGGGGTATCCATCTTTGTTTTCTCTAGGCTGTGCTGAGGCTGAACACCGTGGTGTGAGGAGCGAAGGTACTTTCCTCCTGGTGACTAACAGAGAGGAAAGGCAGGAAGGAGGGGGAGGGGGCTGTGCCATGCCTCTATGCATCAGCTGGCTTCCTCCTTTTTCTTTGGCTCTCCATGTCCCCACTGTAGATGGTACCACAGTCAAGGCAATTCCCTCCCACATTGTTTTACATTCCTCCCACAAGTCAAGAACCTCTGTAAACACCCTCACTGTCACACCCAGAGGTGTGTCCAACTAATTTCCTAGGTGTCTATCAGTCCAATCAGGTTGTCAATGAAGACTAACTGTCATACTACAGCTTTGGCAGCTTCTATTTTTTTTTTTTTTTTTGGTCCAGTTCCTTAATCCAGACAGAGAATTCGTGTCCATTGATCCAGGCAGGACATCCCTCCAGAGGTCCAGACCCATGTGTGTGTAGCGGCCCATATGAGCCCAGTAACTTCTGGGACACTTCCTCACCACATTTCCATGTTGAACCCAAGAACCTGCCATCTCCATGCCTCCCAGTGTTCCTCCTCTATAAATGTACTTCAGTTGCATTCTTGGGGAGTTAGGGACTTGGGTGTCACTCCTTAGAGTTGCTACTCATAGTTTGTGCAGCAAGCAGTGTAGTGAAGATTTCCAAAGGCTAGCATATTGAAATTGCAGCGATCTATTCCTCCTGGACCTCTTGGACAAATGGGCCCAGTGCATCACAGAATATAAGAAATGACTAACCTCTTAGTGGAACATAACTAGACTGTTGGGAAGCAGTGGACTCTGATCTCAGCCAGATGTCAGGGATATGTCCTCAAGAAGTTAACTGATCTTAAGTTAAGAAACAGCATGGGCAAGGGGATTAAAATGGAGAAAACAGAAACACAGGCCACAGAGGAAAGAAACAGCATGCACGGGACCTACTGCACCCAGACCATGTGGCTAGGAACAGCTGACCGATGGGGTTGAATTGAATGTGAGCCATGGGGCCAGATTGCATGGTCAGGGGCCTTATCCTCAGAGAAGTGGAAAGCGGGCAAAGAGAGCACCAGATCTCACTTGCATTTTGTAAGTATTACCCATGATGCAAGGAAGAGAGGAGGCTGGAAGGTGCAGAGAACAGAACTAGAAGGCTGGCTTCATCAGGCAAAGACTGTGGGAAGGAGAGAGAGATGGAGAATCAGGAAACAATCTAAGGAGCACAGCAAACAGGACTCAGCAGCCAGGTGTGTGAGCATGTGATTGAATCCAGGCACTGGGATGTAAACAACATCCAGTGCATTCATTCAAAGGGAGAATCCTGGATGCACCATTTGCTTTCTCCTCCCCATTGACCAGAACAGAAGTACGAGGGTACACCCCAGTGTAACCTTGTATGGAAGACAAAGTTGCTTCTTGAGAGGGATCCGGCTTTACATGTGAATCACCTTGGATTAGTATGCAAGGAAGCAGTCCACCTCTCTTTCATTCTGACAGTGCTGTTCATTGTTACTCCTGATGAAGCAAATCTTCAGAATGATGGACTAGCCAGACATAAATGGAGACTGAAGTTGGCAGGGTCTATGGCTGATGCCACACGGTCTACGTGGTGGAGCCCGAAGGGTGATAATACCCTCTCTCTTTTTTTGCCTACACCCTACTTGTCCTCTCGCCTCTCAGGAACGTCTCTAGGCATTGCAGCTGATCTGGGCATAGGCTACCAGGGAGTGGGCTCCACAGCCCTCCTTGGGTAGGAGTCCCTTGCCCAGGGCCAGTCTGTAAGTTCTGTCACTGAAGCTGCTGGCCTGTCTGCAAGCATCAACCTATGCTACAAGCTCACAAGCATTCAGGCTAGTCTATCACTTTCCCCCTTACAACTAGCCATGTGGTTTTGTTGGTCCCATCTACAAATCAATGGTTAGCCCTACCACGACAAGAGGTTGCTAATGAAACTAGCCTCACAGAGCCCATCCTGATGCATGTTAGTTTTTCTGTCCACTCCCCTTATTCTGCTGTTATCATTCCCCAGGGTAGGGACTGGCCAACCTAGCCTCACTGAAGATTGTTCTCCAAGTGCTTGAACTGTAGTCACTACCAAGAGCCTTGAATTGAAGGGTCCTCCTAAGGCTAGCTGTCACTTAGCCCCCAGTGAGATATATCAACACAACTAAAGTAACGCAGAAGGAGTCTCTGTATCAGTCACCTAATTGTAGCTTTCCTCCTTCAAGTAAGGTGTCAAACTAAGGCTCCTGTGTCCCTCTGTACACTATCACCCTCCTTATTGGATCACCTGCCAGAGTGAAGGCCAAAAGGAGAAGCCCACTAAATTGAGAGAGTAGAGAGAATGAACTTGGCCTGTCCCATACTGAACAAAGAGGCTGCAAGTCCTCAGCTAGGGCCTGGGAGAATGAAGGTGATGCCCTCTGCCAGCCAGAGCCAGATGTGGTGACACTGTCAGCCCCAGTGAAGGGCTGGGACTTCATCCTCAGTGTGGTGGGACGCCATGGCAGCTATTTAGTGGTTGAGCAAGTGTGCTGTGGAGAAACAGTGAAGCAAGGAGACTATTTGCACTTTGCTGGCCAGAGCCTTCGCCACTAGGCACACATGATACTTGAACAGTCTATACACAGCTGGTTCAAATGGAGATGTGATAGGAATATAAAATAAATGCTGGATTCCAGACTTGGCACATGAGAAAGAAGGCAAAATAGCTCATACATTCAAAATAGCTGATAGAATTTTGAAATAATATTTTGAGTTTAGTGAGCTAAATAAAATATACCATTAAACTAATTCCCTGTGTTTCTTTTTAATGCAGCTATTAGATGTTTTGGAATTGTGTATATGGCTCCAACGTTTCCATGGGGCAGTAGCAAGTGGCCTGAGATAACCTTGATTAACAGGTTCCTACTTCTATCCACAAGCCTGTTTTACATGTACCACTTGATTTTCCCAACTGCATAAGGGATATATCATTTTTATCTTTGATTTATACATGAGGAAGCTGTGTCCCGGAGAGGCTAATTAACTCACCCAAAGCTGCACAGGCAGTGAGCACATAGCTGGCTGCAGAGTCTGGGTGCTGAATCACTTCCTCTGGGAATGGAGGCCTGGCCATGGTGGCAGTGGTTGGGAGGGGGAGGGGTGAGTCAGAACCTGCAGGGGCTCAGCAGGCATCAGTGAGGGACCAGCAGGTATAAGAAAGCCTAAGGAAAGTCAGGGGATCCAAAAGGCACAGAAGGATCTAGGTGTGAATAGCAAGAAAGGGCACTGCCATTCACAGAGATGGAGCATACAGGCTGGGAGAAAAAGGCTCAGGAGATCTGTGTGAGTCCTGTCAGGAAGGTGGATAGATTCGCAGTGAGGCACGGAATGCACTAGGCATTGTGGGCAGAGAGCCATGGCGGGCATCAGGACCAGCCAGAGAGTGCAGGTGTGGAGTGAAGAGCCTCAGGGTAGAGCCTGGAGCAGCAGAGAAGAAAGGCAAGAGCCTGAAGAGGGGCTCCAAGGCAAGGGCAGAGAAGCGAGGCGGGGTTGCATCTTGGAAGTGGTCATGGTGGTGGACATAGTTCACTTTCTGACTTATTGGAAGCCTATGAGAGTAAGACAGCCCGAGGGATGCCAAAGGCAGGGTATCTATCTGTGTTGCAAGGCTTCCTGAAGACATTAAGCTCATCCTTCATCCCCAAGATCTAGGCCCTCCCTCGTTCTTAAGACAGACTATGCCAAATGGCCCCAGATAAGAGGAAGACGCTTCAGAATAGATAAGTGACCTAAGAAATTAATTCACTTGGTATCCAGGAAGCCCTTCCTTTTGTCTAACTATAATACATACGCAAAGTTCTTACTTGTAGTTCAGTTGAACATGCAGTTTCCCTGGAACACTATTTATACATAAAGAGTGGATTCCGGCTTGACAAAGTACTTGGGGCCACTCAGTTCCTGGTGCAGCCCCACCTAGCTTCCTCTCCTAGTTGGCCCATTCCTGTCTGTCTGGGCTAGACTGGGCTCTCCTGCCCCTTCATTAGTTCTCCAGGATCCCTGCATCCCCATCACTAATCTCCCCATCAGCAGCTTCTCTTCAACCGTATTGCCTGCAAAAGCAAGTGCTTTGTCGATGGAAAAGCCCTTTGGGGGCAAACACAGGAAATGAAAGAGTATGCACAGAAAAAAAAAATCCATTCTTTTGCATGGATTTCTGAAATCTGATTGCTACAACTTCTGCTGAGTGCTTGGGAATCACTGGCCGCTGTTTATACCCATGAAGGCTGGCCAGGGGGATGCCAATAAGAAGGTCTCTGCTGAGATTCTACCGTGCTTTGTCTGTGCTTCTAGGGCTAAAAGGCCGATGGGCTGCCAAGATATCTTTGGTAAAGACGGCCTTCAGGTCACTGGCTAACACCCAAGATGGATTTGCTGAGGCCTGCTGAGAAGAGGGTGTTGTGCCAGAGGAGACATGTGCACATGCAGCCAAGCTGTGTGACTCCAAGTGTGATGTGCTAAGAGAACAGTTTCCTCAGGGATGAGATGGAACCAACCACCTGCATTTTAGCTAATCGCATTACTGTTGCTCTTCAGGACTCTGGTTCTGTGTACAAAATGAGGGTGTTGCAGGGGTTTGACTTAAGGTTCCTTCATATAACACTCACTCAACAGCCTTAGCCTTTCATCTGTCTGCTAAGACTGACACAGGCCTCTGTGAATAGTGCCCAGATCTCCAGAAACTGCCTCATCTCACCTCCCAGGCCCAAATACTACTTGAAAATCAGGCTCAGATGGCAACTTGCAACCAGCTGCACTGGAAGCCTCTGTCTAGCAAGGGGATCAGCTGTCTGAGCTCCAAGACCTCATGGAGGGCAAGAAAACATGATGGCCAAGCTATAGAATTGCATGTAGAATTAGAAACATTTTTTTATGCAGGTGGCCGCTTAAAGCCGTCTGGCCAGATGTGTCTCCTCATGCCAGGGCTACTGCTGCCGGGTACTCACTATCCATCATGAGGTCTAGGTCTCTCCATGCCCATCTCCTGTGGTAGTATTCTAGTCTCTTCCCTGTAGAGCACAAGACCACGGGGACCTTCTCTGTCTTGATTCAAGCACTTCCTTTGTAAAGGCAGGGTATCTCAATTTGTGTTTGTTGAAGGAACTGAAGCCCTTGCTCTGGCCTCTGGGTCTCAGGCTCAATGTCCACAAAGTCTCCCTCATGAGACTAGGCAGGAATTGCCCCTGGATTTTCTAGTATTTGGTCAAGGAGCTTCTGTTCTTCAGTTCTTGCTTGGCAGGCTGCTGTGGAGAGCAGTTGAGGTTCAATTATAGCCTGTGGGGATGTAAGTGACTGAAGTCCACTCACCGTAGAGCCAAGCCTGGGGAAAGACAGTGTCTCTCTTTCACATAAAGGGGCTATGGGGGCCTGAGGGCAACCTGTCCTTGGGTATATTGCTGCTTGATAATAGTTGCCTAGTCCCAAGAGAACACACACACACACACACACACACACACACACACACACACACACAGAGTTATCCATTCCCACTGCTAACCAGGCCTGGCTTTATAAAGTACATGGCTGTTTGCTCTGGACCTGGGAGTCCGCTGAAGTATAGTACTATCTCCTTTCCTAACCTTGATCTGCCCAGTTGTCCACGGGCAGAAGCAGCGGTCCTGGAACTCTTCTCCACACACACCTCACACCCTTCTTTTGGACTCTTTCCCAGGGGCAGCCCTAACATCCTACTCTCTCAAGACGAGGAAACAATGGTGTCCTGAAAGGTGTGTCTATGATCTGAAGCCAATATCTGAAGTCAGCCACCAGAACCTGCTGATTTGGGGCGAGACTTCAAGGGCAAACCCAATTCTGGAAAGGAATGCTTTCTAACATCATAGAGCAAGGGTCATGATGGATGGCCTCTTGGTCTTGGACCTAAGGGTCTTGGAAATATTTGCTAATAAATGTCCATGAGACCAGTGCCCTACAAAGACCTGTAATTTGGGAAGCTGTTCAAAGGCCACTGGCTCCCTGAAGGCTATCCATTCCATAGGGCTCTGATAGCTAAGTCCCATTCTCATCTTCAGCCATTAAGCTAGAGGAATAGAGGATCTTCCTCTTCCTTTGATAGACAGGGAAACAGAGTCCAGGTCATGAAACCCCAGAGAGAGTGTTATGGAAAGCAAGGGTCACTGTGAGGGCAGATTCAGGAGAATGGGATGGGAGTGGTATAGCCAAAGCCTCAAGGCTACTTTCCCAGGCCCCCCTGGCCCTAGTGCCCCACCCCTGCTAACTCAGCCTTTGTCTGATTTGCTCACTGCGACAGCTGGGGAGGCTGAGCCTCACCCTGGCTCCTGCCATCAGCCATCTCTGTGTGGCACTAAAGATCGGCTTGGGCACCAGGCCCCGGCAGCAGGCTTGGCAGGTGGCTATGCGTTGCCAGGGAGACCACAGAGGAGGAAAGCTGTTCCACAAGGCTGCAGATGACCAGATGGCCTGGGATCCCAGAGGTGCATTTCTTGGGGACCACAACCTTGTGTACATACTGCGGAGATCTCACAGGGATGCAATCAACTAGCTAGATGGGGGAACTAGATAGATCCAGGTACAGAGCCTGGATCATCAAGTAACTGAAGGTGGGTGCTGAGGTAAATACAAAGTCAGGGCTCTGTCTCATCCAGGGCTCTGATGACCAGGTACACAGATAGAGAAACTCATAGGCCTGCCCATATGCATGCAGATTTCCCCGAATAAGACCCCCAATTCTAATAAAGATCCTTATTAAACTTGCTCCCAGGAACAGCTGGAGACTGAAGGAGACTCTAAATTCTGATGTCCAGAGGGCCACTGAGCAAACACGGATATGAAAGCTACAGTCTGGCTGGGAATTCCGAAAAGGGGTTCTGAGACAAGGTGGGGAAGGAAGGACTACTGACGAGCAGCAGGCTGAGGGCTTGGAAGTTGGTAGGAGTAGGGACCTCAGTAAGGCACAAGGAAGTATATTAATCTTCCCAAAGATGTGGAGAGGTCAGCTAGACTCAAACTTACCAGGTCAGGAAATGCCCCCCTCAGCCCAAGGCAGGCTGCCCATAAGCCTTTTCCGGTGAGCTGGGAAAGGCTGACTTGAATGCACTTCAGCTCTGACTCCTCAGGCATAAATTAAATGGGAAGAGGATCTGGGCTGATGCTCAGGGTTCATGTAACTGAGCTAAATGACTCCACAGGCCTCTCTGTGGCGCAAGCAGAAATCCCCACCTGCTGGAGGCTGTCACACAGGCAGCCTCTGCTCCCTAGAGAGCTGGGAACTGCCTGCAGCCCTGAGGCCTCCCGCCCCCAGACCCCGCCTGCTGCTGGAGCTGTCAGCCTGGCTCCCAAACAGGCTGATTATCCCCATCTGGGGAAAACAAAACATGCCAGCCTTGTGCTGAAGAAGAGGCCTGTCTCCTTAGTGAGACATAATATGAAGAAGCTCCCAGCTTGCATCTGCCATGCGATGTGGATGAGCAACCTCAGCTTTCTTGAAGAGGCTTTTTCCTCTTCAGGCATCCCCGGCTCCCAGAAGCCTTTGAGGCCTACTCGCCTTATTCAGGCTTCCTGCTGGCCTCTCTGAACCTCCGAAGCCCTGCTGAGAGTTTGAGTTTGCACATACTACTCATCTGTGCAGTACAAACCAGTCAGCTTTGGTCTCTATTTCAGAACTAGAAAAGTCAGTTGCTGCTACTTTATTGGAGTTCTTGATTTTGCTCCAGGAAGGGAAACTCCCCCAGGAAGAATGGTGAGCTCATTGAATGGGGTGTTTAAGGGAATCAGTCTGTACACAGCTTGCCACAACCTTGTGCTTCACACTCTCACGGACCTCTGCCCCTAGTTTCCCACATGTTCCTTCCACTCAGGATGCCTTTCAATCCATGTGTCATTCTTACATGGCTGGGGCTATCCCTCAGCCCCCAACCTCTGGTGCCTCCACAAACCCAGCAAGCCTTTGTCCATCTACCCTGTTTCCCTCAGCACAGGAAATTCTATACGCAGGAATTATAAGGACATACCTGCCTACCCCAGGATACCAAGCAGGGAACAGATATAGGTCATACCTAGAAAATGGATGAGTGGATAGAATTGAAATTTTCCTCTGTTCCAGCCTGGCCTCCTCAGCTGCTCCCATCACCTTTAATATTCTTTCCCAACCCAACAATAATCTCATCATGATACTCAGGGTAGCCTGCTTGCCTTATTGTGGGGTGGGGGTGGGGGGACTGACACTCTCTGAATTCTCCCAGTATGGCAGGCAAAGGGCTATATACTATTACACATTTCCCCAAACTAGCACTCACACCAATGCAACAAAATAGTGTCTGCAACAGTGAATGCACAGGCCAGCCCAAGGTCCCAGGACAGAGTGATGAGTGGAGTTTGTACCCAGGCTCTTGTTTGGGGGGACAGACCTCTGCCTGCAACAGTCCAAACCAGGGCTCCAAGGTCCAAACCTCAGGCAAAGGGGTCTGCTTTTATTATCACATTGTCAATGAGGAAACCAAGGCATAAAAAATGAGAAAACTTACCAAAGATCACAGCTGCTAAGTGGCAGTGTGTCTATAGTACTAGTGCTAAAAGGCAACGATGATACACAACACCACCTGCCTGCCGCTAACCACAACACCTACAGGGCACAGGAGGGCATGATGGCCTATCTTCCCCTGTGGGTGGGCCCAGGGCCTATCACCTCTGCCTCACACTGACTATGACCTTGTGAGACCCAGGCTCCCTTGCACCAGAGAGCAGATGCCAGAGTTGAATGACCAAAGGGAGCATAATGATTGTATATATGTGTTTATAATGTTTCCTCTGCCTTCCTCCAAAGCAGATGGAAGGTGGTTTAGAATATTGAAATGCATAATGAGGACAATAAAATTATTCTCTAAAACAGAGCTGTTGGAATTCAATCATCAGGCAGGAAGATGGAGTTTTCTGGGACAGCCGGAGGGAAGCCAGGTTAAGATATAGGAACCTACATTGGTGTCCCTAGCCGTGCCAAAGTCGTCTTGAATAAGTAAGTCATTCCTCTGTTTTAACCTCAGTGTACTTATATGAAAACATTTGGGCAAATACATAACATGAGAAGTAGAAATCTGCTGACAGCTTCTGTGCTGGCTAGCTTTATGTCAACGTGATACAAGCTAAACCCAGAGGATGAAAACTCAACTGAGAAACTGTCTCCATAAGACTTTATATAGGTGTATAAGGTGTTTTCTGAATTAGTGATTGATAAGGCAGGGCCCTGCCCATTGTGGGTGGCATCACATCTGAGTTCTATTAAAAAAAAAAAAAACAAAACAGGCTGAGCAAGCTAGGAGGGGCAAACTGGTGAACAACATCCTTCTATGGCCTCTGCATCAGTTTTTGCCCTGTTCTGACTTCCTTCAATGTAGAACTAATATGGAAATATAAGCTAAATGAACACTTTCCTCCCCAACTTGCTTTTGGTCGTGATGTTGATTAAAATAGCAATAGGAACCCTATCTAAGACAGCATCTCAAATAGTACTAAATGCAACCAGCTTATGATTCCCCAAAGATCAAGGGGATAACCAAGGACATTCCAAGCCCTAGCCCAGAGCCCTACTGCAGTCAGATTCACTCTGTTGTCCTCCGTCTTAGTCACTGAGCTTCCTGGTTAGATTTTTAGCCCTGGTGTTAAACATGTGTAGACAGCACACTGGACAACATTATTCAAAGTCCTTCCATGCTTTTAAAGTCCTCTGGGATGCTTTATATTGCTAGTCAGATGCTTTCAAGCAAGCTACAGTTTTGACATATTATGGCATTCTCCAGAATTGAAGAAGCTTGATTTCTAGAGCAGATCTAAGGATTCCCAGAAGAGAGAGCTATAGTACAGCATCTAAGGATTCCCTGAAGATAGAGCTATAGTACAGGACCACAAGTATAGGGTCGTGCCTTGGTCCTCTCCAGGTCCGTTGACTAATGGATGGTCCAAACAAACACCTACTCACCAGTGGAGACTGACTATTCAGAATATCAGCTAGGAGAATGACACAGCTGTCACAAACACCTCCAGGAGCTCCAAGTATGGACCCAGGGCCTGTACTATCAGTATTCCACTGCAGGATGCTACAGTCTCTATCATTTGTGGGCATAGATGTTAGGTACAGCACTTTAATCACTGTACTGGTAGCACAGAGACATTTGTATTGTTGTGGCCAGTAGCTCTGAGGGACAACTTACAGGTGGGCTTTACCATTTCAAAATCAGATCCCAAGGAAGCCACGTTGTAGGCTGTTAATATACGAGTATGAAATGTAGACTCTATCTCTGTATATACCTATTCCCCTGAGAGGAGAAAGTCCTGGGCTCCGATGATGTCATAGTGAGACATGTGTGGTCTATTCTTCCAATTATAAAAGTGTGAGTGGAGGAAAGGTGGAGGAAGAATGACAGAGGAAAAATAAAAAGTAGATGACTTGGGAGAGGATGGACTAACTGTAAGTCAGTGTCTTACCTCATGGAGTACAAGAATAACCTCCCTTACCCAAAACATACATACATACATATATATATATATATATATTCTTTTATATGCGGATGTTAGATTAAGATGTGTGTGTGTGTGTGTGTGTGTGTGTGTGTGTGTGTGTGTGTGTGTGTGTTTTAATTCAAATAACCCCAGAGGCTAGGTACCTAGTAAGGGACCAGAGGGCATACCGGATCTTCCAAGTGAGGGGAAGTAGATTCTGTGCTATAAAGAGATAAAAGGAAACTAGAGTAGGAGGATGAGATGGACAGTCAGATGGGAGAGCAGGGTAAGGGAGGAAATGGAGGGCGAGAACAGCTACATTAAAGGCCTTTGAAAAACCACATGGAAACCTACTACTGCAAAGCACCCTGAAATACATACGTATATGAAGGGAATTTAAATGGAACCAACATATAATGGGGTAAAAAGTGCCCAAACTACATATCTTATTCCACCAAGTAAAACTTCCAATGGCAGAAATGAGTTGCATCTTATTGAATTATTAACTATATACACCCCCCCCCACCAATCACAGGCTAACCAAGGCTATTGATCACTCTCCAAGGATTTTGTGAAAATCTTCACCAAGCTACAAATCCTGAAACTTCCAACAAGCAACTTGCCAGTATTTGTGAAATAGTGACACAAATATTATGAGACTAATCAGCTATTTTTTTAAAAAAAATTGATTTAAGGCCCACTGCATGAGATAGAATCCCTACATGACTCTGATAAAGTGAGAAAAAAGAAATCTGAGAGCAGATAAGTCATAGACCTATGGAGAAACCTACAATTCTTCTTCCAAAAGAATGTAAAGATAAAATGACTCCTAATTGCTATATGCATGAATCAGAGCATCACTCAATCCTCTCCAGAGAAGAGCCTTCTTGTAATAGATATAATTATCGAAGAGATTCTCAACTGTGCAGTGTGCCAAGAGTGGGAGATGTCGGAGCACTCAGTCCTAAATGGGATATATATATTTACCATATCCACCCATTAAGGTTCAGAAATCTATACAGAAGGGGGGCAGAAATATTATAAGAGCCACAGGTGGTGGACGATTCCAAGGAAACAGCATCTCCCAGAAACAATAGAACAGAAGCACACAGGTACACACAGAGACTGACATCACACACAAGACAGCACAGGTTCAAACCGACCAAATCCCAGTACCAAGAAGGGAAAGTCCCACCTAACCAAGAAGCTATTTGACACTGATACCTGCTAGGAAAGTAAATACCAGTTTTCTCCAGTGCAAGGTCACTAGGTATATCAACCACACTCGTGGGCCAGCCCCATGCCTACGAGTAATTGGTCACCATAAATAGATTCCACATTCCCTATGTTTGTTTATTCATTTGCATATACTTTCTGTTTTGTTCTGTTCTGGTATTGTTGTTTCATTGATTTTATGGTTTTCATGTTTGTTTTGATTTTCATTTCTAATTTTGTTGTTTTTTCATTGTTTTCTCAGTTTTGTTTTTTGTTTTGTTTTTTGCTTTTTAAAGAGTGAAAGAAGAAAAAAATTATAAAATTGGATGAGTATGGAGGTGCGAGTATCTGGGAAGAGATGAAATGGGAAAAGAATATGATCAAAATATATTACATGAAAACATTTTATATATAAAGTTCAATAAGTGGAGTTTGAACAAATAAAGAATAGACTCCCTAGGGTCTTGGTCTCCATTTCACTTCCATGTAATGGCTAATTTTGATTGCCAACTTGCTATGTGACAGTATTTCTAAGGAAATGTGAACAAAAGTCCACTCACCTGAGAAAGGAAACTGATCACAGACCAAAGTAAAGATGCCACCAAAGTCCAAACTGATAAACCAATAAACTTTATTGGGTTACTTACAGGGGCAAAAATAACTCAAAGAGGGTTGTGTCACCCCCTACCTCATCCCAGCATGGGTGATAGCTCACGAAATCTGAAAACTCTAAGCTTAAAGGGGTCCCTGCCTCTTGTTCTGCTGCTTTATGGGGCCTGTCCACCCGTCCACACTCCTGTTTGCTTTTTCTCCCCTCTCCTTGCCTTTTATAAAGTTTGAAAAGGGCGGAACCTCTGATGAGTTCCAAGGAAGCAAAAAGCTAGGACAACTGTGCATTCTGACAAGGAAAGTATGAGCCAATTCAAAGTGGAAAACGGCGAGTTCAGATGTAGCTACTGTAACTTAATAAAATTAGAAGTTCCCCGAGAAACCACACATTTGTTCTCCTTAATGGCAAGACCCCACCCACTGAAGGCTACATCCAGTTATCTCTCTGCTTCATGTATGCAGTTGAAGATGTGATTTATCAGCTTCCTGCCGCCGCCTCCTGCTCCATGCCTCCCCCATCATTATAGACTGTCCCTTTGGAACTGTAAGCCCAAACCAATTCTATCTTCTATAAGTTGTCTTGATTGTGGTGTTGGGTCACAGCAACAGAAAGGTGTGCTGGAGTTCCGGACTGGATACACAGAGGAAAGATTTCTGGGAGGATGGCCTTGTAAAACGCTTGCCACGTAAGTGCTGATGCCTGCATCTGGGTGTGCAGCATTAATAAGAAGCAGAGCATAATGGTGTGCACCTGTAACCCCAGTACTGAAAGGCAGAGAGGGAGATCCTGGCAGTTTGCTAGCCATCCATTCTAGTCAAATCAGGGATATGCAGTTACATAAAAGACCCGTGTCTCAGAAAATAAGGAAGAGAGCCACGGGAGACACTGACATCAACCTCTGGCCACCACACGCATGTTTACTGGCATATAAATTTCTGCTTATACTGTACACATGCATGCATACATTAGACTCACACAGAAAAGAAGGAAGAACAAATTACACAGAATCACTAGCCTCTCTCTGCTTTCTGGCTGCACCATTGACCAAGCATTCCATCTTCTTGTCTTCCCTGACATGATTTTATTACTATTATATATTTATGAACCATGAGCAAGATATTCTTTTACTTATGTACTGGCTGGTTTGGGGTTTTTGCTTGTTTGGTTGTTGTGTGTGTGTGTGTGTGTGTGCCAACTTGACACATCGGAGTTATCAGAGAAGAAGGAGCCTCTCAGTTGAGGAAATGCTTCCATGAAGACCAGCTGTGAGGCATTTTTTTCAATTAGGAATCAATTGAGGAAGGCCCAGCCCGTGGTGGATGGGGCCATCCCTGGGCTGGTGGTCCTGGATTCTATAACAGGTTAAACAAGTCATGAGAAGCAAGCCAGCAAGCAGCATCCCTCCATGGCCTCTGCATCAGCTCCTGCCTCCAGGATCCTGCCCTGTTTGAGTTCCTGTTCTGACTTCCTTCAGTGATGAATAACTGTGTGGAAGTGTAGGTCAAATAAACCCTTTCCTCTCCAGCTTGCTTTGTTTTGGTCATGGTGTTTCATCACAGCTATAGAAACCCCAGCTAAGACACCCGCTTTGCTTGTTTTCGCTCAGGCATTTGTTCACAGTAACAAGAGAGATAAGGAATGCATTTCAGAACCCTTTAGATGTCCCAACCTAGTCCTCAGGGGCAACAATGATAATGCCAGCATGGCTCCAGGATCTGGACTTTTCTAGCCACTCACTTCACGTTGTGAGTTGAGGCTCTGTAACCTCCTGCCGACCCCATACCTTGCCTCCCACTTGTCTCTGAGGCACTGGATAGTGATGACCAGAACCTCAGCCCTTTTGCCCGCTTTTCTTTGCCTCTGAGCACTCCCCTCATTTCATCTCAATGACAGTGGTCCACAGGTGTGGTGATATGTTATATATGTAATAAAACCTGAAATATCCAGAGACAACACACAGTCAAAACCTAGGCAGACAGCTCAGGAATTTCTTGATCTTTGAGTACAAGGACAAACAGCTGGGATTCAATGACACACACCTTTAATCCCAGCACAAGGAAAGCCTGGGAGTGGTGTATATATGCCCTTAGTCCCATAACTCCAGAGACAAGAGAACTTTCTGTGTTCCTGTGAGTTCAAGGCTGAGTACCAAATAGAATATTTCCTGCCTTTAATCCTAACCTGGATGGGATACAGCTAGCGAGAAGGGTATTTAAAGCAGTGTAGAAAACCTGCAGAGGCAGAATCAACCAGCAGACATGACCAGTAGTGAGCCTGAAGAAGTTGGAAGGTAGCTGGGTGAGATTTGACTGTGGTGGTTCCTCTCTCTGATATTTCAGCCTTTCCTTGATATTTGGCTCTGAGTCTCTTTTAATACAATCCAAATTTGTGCTACACACAGGGCGTGGTAATCCTCTAATTAGCACTTAGGCTTCACCTGTACTGGGGACAAAACCCTCTGTGGGAGGGTACTCTATAGTTAGTCTGTCCTGAGCTATGAGCTGCAGGCTTTGGGATAATGAATAAGAAAAGCTACTGTTCTGAATTTATGATATTCTTTGCATACTGCATGCTAGGCAAGTGAGGTACCCAGATCCCAGCCATGGGGAAAGCTAACATCTTGTCACAGTTTTCTGGGGCTTCTTCCTCTTTCTCTGCCCTCACCCAACTGAGTACCAAGCTTTGTCTTCTCTTACATGGTTTGAAGCCTTTTATATTTATTTATAGGCAGACCTTGTCCTTCTGCCTGGCCCCACTTGGATGTGCCCAAGTTAAAGGACCACTTATTCCCTGGAGGAGATTCAGACACCTGCATTTTACAAGGGACAGGACTGGGCCCTGCTAAGGCCTTACCTGCCTCTTCCCTGGTACCTGCTTTTGAGCCAGTTGCAGGCTGGCACACCTGGATTTTGTCTGGAAAGCATTCTTTACTTCCCGACTTAGCTTTTTGCTTTTGCTTCTTCCCCTCCCAAATGAGGAGGCAAAAGCACCAAGCCATTTTAGTCCAATTTTCTTCTGCTAATGTAGGGAGGCAACGGTGACATTTAAGACCTGGAACCTGCTGTTCAGAATCAACAAAGTGGGAGGTAATGGGTGCTATTGGCAGGAACAAAGCTTCTTGCCAGAGTCCACATCAAAAGAAACCTTCTAGGCAGGGAATCCCTACTTCTCTAGTTGTTTGGATCTTCTACTTTGCCTAGACAAGCCCCTGTCGGCCCCCAGCCTGGGTTTTCTTCTCTGTACTACGGACATTAATACTTTCTCAGTGATAGAGGAGAAAAAGCCAAGAAGAAGCTATCATTGGAGACTTGCCTTGCTCTGTGTGGGCTCTTCACCATCTGTGGCTACCTTCTGAGGTGGGATCACTGACCCCTTCCTATAAGCAAGCAGCCATGGGCAGAAGTTCAGCGTGTGTTTCCACCTCCATGCGTGCGGCCCCCAGAACAAAACCACGGACTTCTCATGACGTCCAAGCTTGATGTTCTACCTGGATTGCCTCATTCAAACCTCATACCACCACCTTCCAGGGTAATGCTGGTTTTGTCCCATTTGGAGAACATCATTATTTAGAAGCTGACACATTTAAACAACGTGTCATTGAGTCACTTAAGAGAGTCGCTGCCTGGATAGCTTGATCCCACATACCCCCTGTGCCATGCTCTCTCAGAGACCACAAGCCTCCTGATTCCAAGCAGGAGACATTTGGGGACCAGGAAGGAGCCAGCTTTTAGTCAGTTTGCTCCCAGGAACTAGGTTAGAGCCCCAGAATGCCCCATAACAGAAAGGTCTAGACTCATCAACCATTAGGTAAAGCCCCCTGGAAACATTTCCAACAAGCACACCGGCTCTGCTTTGTCGGGCTGAAGAGGACACAGACTGAGAAGGAGAGACTCCGTCCCATTCCTGAATGCTCCCTCCTGGCATCTCTCTTCTTTGTATCCTTCCTTTTCCCAGCCCTGCTTTTGGCTTTCTCCTCTACCTTCTTCATTAGCTTTCCCCAACTCTCTTTCCTCCTCCACTGGGTCATCTTTGCAGAAGGTAAAGGGTAGACAGGCCACTTACCACCAACTAGCTGCAGAGGGATACAGTCTGGTGTCAAAGATGCTCCAAGGTGCAGGCCAGTCTCTATCTGGAGCATCCTCAAAAGAGCCCCTATTTTCCACAGAGGCATATTCTCCCCCAGTACCCTTCTCTTCCTCCCTCCTGGAAGCATCCCTTGCAGACATCCCTACAAACATTCCTGTTTGGGGCCAGATATGATATGGTCTTATGCTAGAGGTTCAGAGATGAAAGGTTATGGCCAAATCCTAGTCATCAAAAAAGGGACTTGGTACAGCGGCTCTTTCCCTTCAGGGTATAAAAAGTAGGCAACACTTCAGTTGAGGCCTATAAAGCCTGAGGTGTCAAAGGAGGCTCCCTGGGTTGGAGAGATGACTCAGCAGTTAAGAGCACCCTCTGCTCTTCCAGAGGACTGGGGTTCGATTCCCAGCACCCACATGGCAGCTAACAACTGTCTGTAGTTCCAGTTCCAGGCAAACACCAAAGGAGGCTCCCTGAATATCTTGGGAAATCTTACCTAACCTATGTCTCACTAGAGTGACTTCCATGCCTGTTGTCTGGTCTGAAGGGAGAGCAAGGCTTCTTGACTTGAAATCTATATCCTGCCTCAGGCAGCATGGTGACCATAGGTTCACTGGATCTCCAGGGAAGAGGCTCTCCAGAATCAGCCTCCCTAGTTCTCAGAACACAGAGAAGGTTCAAGGCCTTCTCTCCCGAACCAGGAAGCTCTATCCAGCCTCTTCTCTCTCAGAGAAAATTCTCCTTACCCAACACTAACAGGCCCTAGATAGGTCCATCTTCCTACACTGGTGTATCCAATGTCTAGACACTCACTTAGCTCTAGGGTCCTTACAGTCATGGCCTTCTACTGAGAGACAAAGTAATAGCATTAGAGGAGACCAAAGACGGGAATGTCTGTCCTCTAGTGTCCTCACCTAGCCCGTGGCCTGCTCCTGTTACAAAGCTATTGGTTCTGAGAAGGACTCCTAGGTGACAGCAGGAACCAGGGTTTTCTACCTCTAGCTGGTAGCTGGAAGGACAGGAAATGATAAAGGAGTTACAGCTCTGGGCAGGCCAAGGAGCTGTAAAGACCCTCGGGAGGTCATGTGTTTAGAGTCTTCCAGCAGTTCAGGAGTAGAATTGCTCTGATGTTTGGGGCCCAGTTAAGAACCTAGAGAAGGGCCTTCTCATTTGTCATCTGACACTTAGAGAATGCCCTGCTCCTCAGCATCAGGAAGACCACTCATTTACTCTTTATTCTACAAATGTAGAAACTGGGACATGAAGAGGTCCCTCTTTGCTTATATAAGGTCACATAGCCTATAAGTGGCCAAATCAAAGGATATCTAATGCTGACCAAGTTTTGTAGGTGGACCATGTAATATGGATTTCTGAGGCTGGTAGTGGATCGTAGGGATGGGCATTACTGTGCTTAATGCATGCCATCTCCTTTCTCAAGAAGCCAGAACAGAGATAGTTCCACTAAAAGTGCCAACCCACAGTGCCAAGAAGGCCGAGCTAAACTCTCCTCCCTGTTCCCTCCTGCCAGCTCCTGTCTGTCCTACCTACAAAGGAGGGATCAGGAATCGGCCATCAGGATGGAAGGTGTGACAAGGAGGACAGAAAATCCCAGGATCCTCTTCCTCCTGCAGCCTCTAGATTTGAGTCAGACCAGGGGAAGGGTGTTGGGCTCTAAAAATCATTTTTCTTGTGGACTAGGTGTGAGCAGAAAAGACATAAGACCAGAATGGGTCTCCATCAAGGGTAAAAGGTCCTTCCTCCAAAAGAATATGGCAAAGAGCTTTAAGACGCCAGATTGCTAGCTATGGCACCAGCCCCATTAGACATGAACTAAAATTATCATCATTCCTAGTTCCTCTGAGTCCCTGACAGGTCAAGATGCTCCCCATGTGCCCTCAGCAGCATGTGGGTTCTTAGGTCACCCTTTCATTTCTCTGCTGGGGGGCCTCCAGCTGCAGTCCTGCCAAGAACCCATGAACCCATGCAGACCCACTTTACCCATATGCAACAGGAAGAAACAGGATGAGTGAGTCCCTTCAAAAGGCTGTCCCATATGAACTGTTCAGAAATACAACCAGGCCCCCTCATTTGCAATCTTACAAACTCTAGAGGGATTAATTCAGGACTATGAGAAAGCAGCAGAACTCAGGAAGCTACACCAGCTTACTGTCTACTTCTGAGCAGCTAGACACTCAGGTAGCACTAGGCCACATAGTCACAGTCCTTACCCCGGAATGATAGCCCTCCATGGACAGTCTCACTTTTCCCTAGCACTCCCTAACCCTCAATGCCAGCTGCCATTTATCAGTGGGTTTACTTGTAACTATAGCACAAGACTGCTTCTCTGCCACAATAATATTATAATCCAAAAGCTGAAAATTAAACTGGAAGATAAAAGGATATGTTTCGTTTTTAATGCAGTTGCTGTCCTTGCCAAACAAAGGGCAGTGGCATGGCTGGCTCTAAACACCTTTTCCTGCATTCCTTTTGACTTCCTGGCTTTGGGTTTCTAGAGCTTAAATTCCTATGGTCCAGGGCTTCCTGCCCAGCCTGATGCTCCCTTGTGCCCCAGGAAGACAGAGGGGTCTGCATGGTTTCCAAACTGGGGATACTTCCTTGAGCTTTCCCTCCCCTAGTCTAACTGCAGGGAAGCCTGTGCATCACCCTAAGAGAAATCTTGCTTGCAAAGTGCTGCAGCCAACATGGAGTCAGGCCAGGCAGGGGAGACGTGAGGTGCTGAGGGGCCTTCCTCGGGAAAAACCTTAGTCTTAGCCTTCTGCAGACCCCCTACATAAGAAAAGGAGGCAAGAGTGGAATAAATTCTTCTCCCTCAACCCTTTCCCTTCTTCCCTTG
Source organism: Sigmodon hispidus (assembly GCA_004025045.1). Taxonomy (NCBI): domain Eukaryota; kingdom Metazoa; phylum Chordata; class Mammalia; order Rodentia; family Cricetidae; genus Sigmodon; species Sigmodon hispidus. The sequence continues at coordinate 133,127 of PVIH01002942.1, forward strand.
CTGGAGTTGCCATGGCAACCGGAGTTCACCCTAGATGCCAAAAAACACTGCAAAAACAACAATAAAGACATCACCCTTGGTTCAGAGGGAAAGGGCACAAGGCCAGCCTGGGCCCAAAACAAAGAACACCCCTTCCTCCCACAGTCCTCCCCAAAGAAAGGCAACCCTGGGAATTTGGGCATCTGTGCTAGGCCAAGCAGAGGGTACAGGTTTGCTAATGTTCAAGGGACTTCATTTTCCTCCCAGGGACTGCTCTCTTTTCCCTCATACCCACAGTCACCCTGCAGCTTCCCGTGTGTCTACTCAGTGTCTCATTTTAGGGACAACAGACAGGCCATGGAGAGAAGGGAAGCTCAGTGGTCCAGAAAAGGAGCCTTAGCTCAGAGACGTAGGTTCAGAAAAAGTCTTCCAAGTCCAGCTGACCCATGCTTTGTGAACTCAGAAAAGGCATTTCCAGCCCTGTGTCTTTAGGGCCCTCGATAACTAAAGGCTGTACTCATAGAAAAAGCATGATCTCATTCACACTAAGGTAAAAGTAACTGGTAAGCATCAGATGGCCTGAGGAAAAGGCCTCTGAGGAGAGACTTCAAGTTCCACAGAAGTAGGCAGTGATCATCGTGAGCTTCTCTGAAAAGAAGACTGGAGTAGGTGCTCCCTCCTTGACCCACCCTGGACAGTGCCCTCAGTATGGGCTGGTGCCAGCTTCCTCAGCATTTCAGCCTCAGGACAGCTCCTCACCACATATTACTTTTGGCACAAATAGCCCAGTAGCATGTGGGGTACTGAAGAGCTGAGTGTTAATGAAAGATGGGAGGCAAGAGAGGCTAAGGAGTGAGTGCAGAAGGCCAACGAAGCCGCCTCTTCCCCACAACCAAAGCAGAGCTCAATCCTACACCCACCTTTTGGCAGATTCTCTCCCTCCGTTAGACTGTCTTCTTCTCCACAGCCAAGGAATTGGGGAAAGTAGATGAAAGGCATGGTATGTGTGCTGCTCCTAAGACTGAGTTGATGGTGCCTGACAGCTCACCTTCAACTTCGCCCCTAGGCTTCCCAGTCCATGGCAATAAAGAAAAGTCCTAGAGACAGGAAGAGAGGTGAATGGAGTATACAGAAGTGGTGAGCAGAAAAGACAGACCCTGTTCTGAACCCAGTGGAAGTCTGAGACCCAGCCAAACAGAAGAACAGCCTTAGCCCGAAGACCCCAGAATCCTGCTCCTCAATTGAGCAGGAAGCCATCCAAACAGAAGCAAATCACTGCTCCCTCCCTGGGTGCTAAACACTCCTCCTAAGGCCTAAGTAGGGCTCTAGTTGCTCATTGACCAATGGGGAGGCTTCTATGCACTAAGTGTTGAGATGGGGACCTCTTCAAGAAACTCTGGAGAGGAACAAAGTAAGTGTAATGGGAGCCTCTCAGAGCACTAGAAGTATCTGAACATAATTGGCTTCCAGGAAAGAAGATAACAGAGCCAAAAGCAACATGAGGACTTCCTAGGTCCAAAACTGGGCAACAGCTTGCAGACTGGTAAGAGCCAGAGGAGAAAGAGCCTGGAGAATGGGAACAGACTGGAGCATAAGAAACCAGGGAAAGGGTGCCTGCCTCAAAGTATTCATACACATACAGTAATGTGTGTGTGTGGGGGGGGTGTGGGTGTAAGTGGTTGGGGAGGCTGAGAAATAGGGCAGTGTTGAGCATAATGGGCAGACTGTGAGCAGCCAGAATAGAGGGCAGACTCCCAGAGGTCAGTGGGAGGCTGGAAGGCCACGGTAGCCCAAGCAGAGTGATAATTCCCCTGTTAGCACCTGATTCCGTCAACTCAGCAGAACTTTCCTAAGCAACTGCTTAGTGATCATGGGCAACACTTTTGGGAGGTTTGTGTGGGCCAGGCAGGGTTCTCAGCAATTTATGCTTAACCAGCACAGTGATCCAATGAATTAGTGTTGTCTCACATAGATTTTAGGGACAAGAAAACCAGGACAGGAGTCACAAGAGATTCTTGTGCCACACCCAGATGTCTGCCCCCGAGTCTTGGCCCTGTGCTTTTCTGTGTTCCTGCCAATGTTCACCCAGGATGGGCAATGTGTCAGGTAGCAGGGGTAAAAGCTTGGTCTCTACAGACCTAGCCAGCCAGGCTGACACCCCTGCCCTGCATTAGAAGTGGGTTGGAGATGTTTTGAGGTGGTCAGAGTTTAGCAATGCTATGGAGGAGAGAGGCAGCAGGAACAATAGCAAGATGTCCTGGAAAAGGGCTGGAGGCATTGTCCAGACTCTCTGGCTCCCCATGGAGAGGCTATGCCTCCCTGGCTTCATTCAGAAGACCAGATGGAGCTGGTGCAGGAGGCATTCACACAGTGATGGTTCTTCTGCCCCAACTCTGGATCTGCTGCTCCACCTCACTGAGGGAGGGTTCCCAGGAGCAAGTCAGTTATAGAAGATGAACTTCTGAGGCTCATGCCACACCCCATTTCTCTTTAGAGGCTCAGGGATGCTGGGTCAGGGTGACTTACAGAGATTTCTTTGAGAAATCTTGGGTGGTTCTCACTTTTCTGCCCTTTGCCCAGACTATTAGAGACTTTATTCATTCATGACTGCAGGCTCGTTAAGTTAGCAAGAATTTAATGCTTCCTTAGATGAATTATAACATCAATATATGACTTAAATAAGTATATATTAAGTACATAATTTATATGTAACCATACTTTAATTATAGCATTCATTTATGAATTCAACAAATCAGAATCTACCTCGTTCTAGCTCCCCAGGGCCCAGCTGGGGAGACAGGGTGAATGGGAGCACATAGCTCCTCTACAGAGCTTAAAATTCCATGGGAAGCAAGACAGGCTGCCTGTGAGGACTTGGCAGCAAATGGAAGACAGCAGAGCAAGATCACTTCCCCAGTCTTGGCAAGTCAGGGTCAGGACAGCGTTAAGAAAGGCTTCCTAAAAGGCAGAACACAGCTGGCACGGGTAAAATGGAGATCAGGCTGGGAGGATGAGGAAGATGGGCAGAGAAACAAGATAGGGAAGGAGCTAGAGAATAGATAAAGCCAACTCCAAGGTCAGAATAGAAGTCGGGACAGGGTCAGACTGCAGAGGTCTCTGGTGTCAGTGTGTGGAGGCACCTGGAGGTCTCTACGGTTTTGTCCAAGTGACTTTCAAAAGACTTTGATAGAGTAACCACTTGTGATTATATATTCCTTTCCCAGCCCTGCAGAACCTCCACTAAGTGACCAGAAAAGGTCAAAGATAGCCGGAAGGACCACTAAACATAAGCAAAGTGAGGATGAAGCAGACAGCAAGCCAACTTCTGCTCATATGCCTCGAAGGCATAAGGCACAGAGCTCCCAGAAGGTTCCAGAAGCAGAAATGGACATAGAGTCAGTAGTGCATGAAGAGACCTGCCCCACACCAATCTCTAGATACCCTTCCCACCTAAGTGAGCTGGATGGGTGACTCTCAGGATCACTTGGCCCTGAGGTGCTAAGTTTTGGTGTCCCGAAGATCATAAAGAGGCACTGGAGATGGGGCACTAGAGAATAGGGTGGATTACATACAGAAGGTAGGATTGAAGCCTCCAGGTTCTATCTAATACACCCATGAGGGATGAAAGAAGTCTCCTCAGGAAAGATTTACAAATTAAAAAGGGAAGACCCCAGGAAAATGATACACAGGCTTGCTACCTGACCTACTTTTCTACTGCCAAATAAAACACCATAACCAAAGCAATGTATAAAAAAAAGCATTTAGTTAGGGGTAGGGTCAGTCAAAGTTCCAGAGAATTAAGGCTCATGACCATCATGGTAAAGAGAACAATAGCAGACATACATAGCACTGGAGCAGTAGCTAAGAGCTTACATCTGATCTAGAAACAGAGGCAGAGCGAGACAGAGACAGACAGATGGACAGACAGCCAGGCAGAGACATAGAGAGTGCTAACAGGGAATGGTATGAACTTTCAAAACCTCAAACCCTCAGTGACACACCACCTCCAAAGCCATGTGGCCTGATCTTTCCCAAACAATTTCGCCAACTGGAGACCAAGCGTTTAGATCTATGAGACTATGGGAACCATTTTATTCAAACCAGCATGCCTCCTGAACCCCTTCATAGAAACAGGACAGTAACAAGCTGTACCTACACAGAGATCCTCTCAGGTGACCAGTGCCTGTGTCTGGGATAGACTATATAAAATCCTTCACACCTTAGAGATGGCTCCAATATGAAGGGTTCGTGAGAAGAAAAGAAGCAAAGGACAATCCAGATGGAGGACTCAAGTTCAAGGACACAGGTCGTGGGGGAAACTGAAGGTGAAGCTACTGTCTGGAAAAAATAATAATAATAATAATAATAAATAATAAAGTGAAAAAAAACATTCTTTAAAAACAGGATGCTATTTTTAACTGGATACCCAGAGAATAAGCAAAATTCTTAGAAAATAAAGAGAAAAGCATCACATCTTAAAGTAAACTTTTAGTTGAAAAGCAGAAAGATTAGGCGAAATATACTTTTTAGAAAATTACACAAACTGATGAGTTAGAGAAGATATGAAATGGATGTTTCGAAGTGCAGAGTCTAACATCTCATTAACAGGAGCTTCAAAATGTGAGAGCATTGAGAATGTGGAGAGAGAGACATCTTCAAAGAGAAAGATATGAGGTTTGCTGGCATTCGAGGATGTGAGTCTGCTTTGAAAGCACCCATGAATTATGGAACAAATCACAGAAGACCTGGGAAGGCATGAAATTCAGAACATCAGGGACAGGAAAATTTAAACAAGGGGGAAGAACTGATGTGTACACAGGACAAGGCTTAAAATGGCATCAGATGTTTCCACAGCAACACTGGAAACCTGAGCATGATTCACTAAAACATTCACAGGCTCTCCAGACTCATTAGCAACCTCAAATTCCATATCTAATCAAAGCACTCATCATACAGGGACAACAATGAATAAAAGAGGAAAAACAGATGTAGTCAGACATGAAGTTCACAAAATTACCTCCTCTGTATTTCTTAGAAAGTTCCTGGAGCATGGCTACTTCAAAGAAGAAAGTTGTTCAAGAAATAGGAAGTCCATTGTTCAGGACAGAGGAGTCATCTGGAAAAAGAGGAAGCAGAACTCCCGAGGAGACAAAGAATGAACACCAGCAGAGGTTAAAATGTTGCTGGGACACAGACATGGTAAAATGGTAAATGTGATTCTCCTGTGGTTGAGTCTGTGTCCCTCCTGAAGTTCAGGCGGTGATGGTGAGTCCTCTGCGGAAGTGACCAGACCCTGTGGATGGATTCCACTGATGGATTCAATTAAATGGCACATTGGGAGAAGTGGTAAAACTAAGGAGCTAGGGCCTAACTGAAGGCAGTGAGAGTGTAGAGGACATGCCCTTGGGGGCTGTGTAATGCCACCAATCAGCCTCTTCTCTCTTCTTCACTCTCTCCATGGCCATCACGAGGTTAGTAGCTCCGCTCTTCTATACACTTTTACATGGTGAGTTGCATTACCACAGCCCAGAAGCAATGGAGCCAAGTGAACATGCAGTGATGCCCCTGGTACTGTAAACTAAAGTAAGCCTTCCCCCTTCTAAACTGGTCTTGAACTCTCTAGAGAAAGCTGATCTTTAACATTTGGTCTTCCTGCCCCCATTCTCCCAAGCCTGAATTATAGGCTCATACCACAGGCCCTACGCTAATACACATCCCAATTTAATTAAGTCTTTTTAGAAATGTACACATGCATGCAATGTATTCTGATCATATTCTACACACACACTCCTACTGGATCTATTCCATCTCATCCCATCAGCCTCACTCCCAACTTCATATCCTCTTAAAATATAATAACCTTCTGAGTCTAATGTGTGTTCCTTTATACACATGGACATGGGTACCAGAGCATGGTCAACCTACCAGGAGCTATATCATTAAAGAAAACTGGCAGTTCCTCCCCTAGCCGACATCAACTATCAGTATCTCCTTAACTAATGTGGGGCCTCATGACCTCCTGCCCCATTTGTATTGGGATGTTCATTAGTTTGAATTTTGTGCAGGTCTTATGCAGGTAACCACAGTCATGGTGAGGTTTGGAGTACAGTGGTAAACTGTCATGTTTAGAAGATGCTGCTTTTCCCAGGTTCTCCCCAACCTTTGGCTCTCACAGTCATCATGCCTTCTCTTCTGTGAGATTATCTGAGCCTTGGAGTATTTTATAGTTGTCCCATTTATGGCTGAGCACACAGACACATTCTCTGCACTTTGAACAGTTGTGAATTTCTATGCTAACCACCAAATATTTCATAAAGCAGCTTCTCTGATAAGGAATAAGAGCTGCACTGGTAGAGATTTATAGGGCACTTTGATATTATGTCCATTGGTCAAAATAATGGCTGGGTTCAACCCTAGGGTTTATAAACTCCCCAAGACATGTGTTGTTGGCCAGATTTATATAGCATGCATGTCTTTTCTCCTTTGGAAAAACCTAAAATCCAATTGAAAGGCTGTTGGCTACCCCTATAACACCAGTGCCACTATTGTACCCATGGGCATATCTTACCAGGTTTTGTCATTATTGTAACTTGTAGGGTTAATAGCTGGATAACATTGTTGATGGCTTTCTCCCCTGGAAGCACTTTCTACTACTATGAACCCTAACCAGCAGAGAGGGAGCTTTCCCATCAATCCTAGCTGGCTTTCTCCAGGTCCAGTGGCCAAAATAGGTGATGTCTTCAGTAATAGTTTTAGCATCAGGTTTTAGAAGGAACCTGGGGCAATGGTGTATTAATCAGGGTTCTCTAGAAAAAGGGAACTCTGTGTGTGTGTGTGTGTGTGTGTGTGTGTGTGTGTGTGTGTGTGTAAATGGAATTTGTTAGAGTGGCATACAGACTGTGGTCCAGCTGCTAGTCCTACAATGTCTGTCTACCAATGGAAAGTTCAAGAATCCAATACTTGTTTCCTCCATGAGCCTGCATGTCTCAGCTGGTCTTCAGCACACTCTCAAATTCTGAAGAAGTGGGCTCTAACTCCAGGGAAGGAATTGACTTGCCAGTGAGAAGAAGACCAAGCAGGCAGAGAGCCGAAGCTCCCTTCTTCCACGGCCTTTATACCGCTGCCAGGGAAGGTGTGACCCAGATTAAAGGTGGGTCTTCCCACTTCAAGTTATTCAATTAAGAAAAATCCCTCACAAGTGTATCCATGGGAACTGGATGATTAGGGAGAGGACTGGGGAGACTGGACTGGGCCTGGAAGTCAGCAGAGGAGGTTAAACAGCAGACAGGACTCAAGATATCTAGAGTAGAAAACACTGCATTGCAGGATCATCAAGGACAGAATAAGCTCATTCATTGCATCCGTCTATAGTTAAGTTTCTGCACAGCAGTGAAGCCCAGGAAGATCCACACAAGGATAGACACACAAAAGTAGAATGCCAGAGCCCTCTGCAGAGTCTCACCTGCCCACTAGCAGCTAACCTCATGAGCTCCAGTCTCCTGAAAGAGATCTGATTGTGCCCCAGCCTTCTCTGGAGCTGAATGCCCTTCCCCCATTTCTTCCTTCAGAGCAGGAGGGTTGGGTCCTTCTCACTGTGGACCTTCACAAGTCTGGATTCTACTTTGAGAGACTCGGACTACACTGGGCTGGGAAAGGCTGAGTGTCATGGTCAGGCAAGCCAGGCAGGAGGCACTTGCGTCACAGGCCACAGGTACAAGGTTGATGTCTTTCTGTTTACAAGTCTGACATTTTGTTCTTTATAGATTTTTAAAACTAATTTTAAGTTTTTAAATAAATGTTAATAAAATATTACAACGGCCCTCCCCTGTGCTTTCTGGTTTCATTTACTCGTAGTCAACCACAGTCTAAAAATGTTAAGTGGAAAATTCAAAACTAAACAACTTATTCTGGGTAGTGGAATGACATTCATACTACTCAGTTCCATACCCACACAGCTGGGACCAGGAATTACCCTTTGATCTAAAGTCTACACTGTGTATACTACCACTGACGTAGCATCACCCACTCTTTGGACACCACATGGTTTGTCTTCCAGGTCCCTCACCTAGTAGCCTAACAGGATCCCCAGCCAATTTCCCTTCATTTCCTCTTGACACCTACACATCATGTCATCACGGGATATGTGAGTCCAACATATTAAGTGATTCTGACAGAGAAAATGACTACAGCCTTATAACTTCTCTGGCAGTATGCTATGACTTTTTTATTGCTGTGCTACGCTTAATTCATAAGTTTATCTTGAGCTATAGGCTGAAGTTCTTGGGATGATCCATCAAGGAGAGGCGTTACTCTTCTGAGCTTTCAGTGTCCTTTGTGTGTTTCGTGCTAGGCAAGTGACATTCCTCTATTCCTGGCCCTGGGGAGAACTCATATCTTTGCTTAGCACTGTGGCAAAGCTTCCTGAGATGTGGAGCAAGGCTCTGTATCCTCTATGCAGCAAGGAAGAAATGAGACAGGCATGCAGAAGTCAAGGCAGCCCTGGATTCTGGAGGCCTCCCAGGGGAATACCGCAGAGGCCTGACTTAATGGCTCTTTCTCTCTCTGCTTCCTGAAGGCAGCTTCAATAGGGACAGGGTGACTGTGTTGTTCCTTCCCAGCACTGGGAAACTTCTGTGGACAAGAAAAAAGACATCTGTGCAGCCCTCTCTGGAAAAGCTATCCAAATAGTCCCTCGACACAGAACCTTTCCATTTTCCAAGGCAATAAATTAAATGCCTACTCATTGATTGCTGGAGTCACTGTGCTCATTATGGTTTGAACTGGTCGAGGGGAAATGTGAGATAACTAATTATCATGTGTCATTTACCAGATGTTGTGCTGGGGCTTTGGAAAGGCTAGCTCTAGCTTCTCAGACCACCTCGGGAGACCGACACCACTATCACCCCCATTTTATAGACAAGGAAACTGATGGCCAGTCACTCAGCTGGCAGAGGATGAAGAAAAGTGAGATTCCTCAGTTCTGATCGTTGTCCTGTAAGGGTTTATCAGTGTTTTACTGTAGCAATGGGAATGCTAGTCCTAGGTCAGAATCTAAGAACTCAAGATCCTAGGATGCCCTATAGGAGTGAGTATACCTTCTAGACTAGGTCTCTAGGCCTCAGTTTCCTTGACTGAACAGAAGGGACCTGAGGGTTCTGATGATTCTGGCCCTGATACAATTGTGAATGAACCATCTGGGTCAGTGTTTCCAGCAGTCACATGCCCTGCTATTTCTGATTCTTAAAATGGGAAGACAAGGAAGGTGAATCACCTGCAGGCCAGAATGCTCCCTCCATCTTAGGATCTGAGATAAATGTTAGTGGAAACAAGTTCAGGCTAGAGCCTTGGAAGCTACCTTGGTGTCTTTGGACCATAGTTCAGAGGGTTTCATTGATACTTGAATCCTGATCGTCGTCTCCTTTTATTATGAGGCTCTGGAATCAGCAACAGGTAAAGAAACGGAGGCACTGGTCTTGTAGAGTCCTGTTGTGGAGATTGAGTATGCAAGCCTGATTCCCCCCAGGGATCCTCAGGTAAGAGAGCCACAAAGGAATGACACACCCCCCCAAGGATCCCTAAATGTTCAGGAGACTGAAGCCTCAGGAGATGTTAGATCCATATCTCACTTGGGGCTGGAGAGAAGAGAAGGCAGCCCAGGGCCCAGCATGGGAGAGATGTTGTTACCAGCCCATGAGGAGCACGTGTTACAGAGGAAGCCAGTAAACTGCAGTGCAGGGGTGCCTCTGATAGGAAATTGGACTAGTCTGGAAATTCATGTTCACCCACGGTCTTGCATGGGAGGTCTAGAGGTCAGGGAGCTGAGCATGTGGCCTAGAGGAAGCTACTGTTGGCTATGAGGAAATCAATGTTACTGTGTTTACCAGAGTCTACCTGAGTTGTGAAAGCTGGACTTCCATAAGCTGCAGTTACATCAAGCAGGACACTGTCTCTTGACCAGCAGTTCATCCAAGGATGCTTCCTTCTTCCTACATAACTAGCTGTGATGATAGCCTGGATCAGTGACTGAGACTGGGACCCCTTCTTTCTGGATGACTGGTAGAGAGGCCCCCGGAACTTACTGTGATGGAATTTCTCTCCCCACCTATGGGAACACAGTGGCCCCATCTTCCACATGCTATTTATTTATCCCTAGTTGGAGATGAACATATTTGCACTGATAATATGCCTTCTCTTATCTTGTTGAGAAACTCTTCGGTGACCAAACAAGATTACAGTTCACCATCACATGGGGCATCAGAAAATAGAAGAGCTGTTATATTGTGTAGCTCTTTGGTGACTTTTCACAGAGACATGAGCAGTCTAGCCTTCAGTGAAAATGAGGGGCTTCTCTACACCATCCCTTTCTGATAGTCCCAGCTCAGGGCAATAATGTGGCCCCTCACATTTTTTACAATGGATCAATACCCCTAGTCACCTTTAGTTCAGAAACACGAGATGCTTGTGCATTTCAGGACTCAAGTTACCAGGTGACATGTTAGTGTCAGGAAAGAAGCAACTGGCCCTGTAGACATGAGCGGGCTACCATTTACTTGTGACCTCTTGGCAATGTTCGGGGACAGAGGGCTGTCCCTAGTCTCCTTTCCTGTCTCATTCCTTCCAGAAGATCTTGGTCCCAATTACTCAGAGCCGCAGGAGGCCCGCCAGGGAAGAAATTAGAGCTACACATCAGCTCTTCTATATTTACCACCTGATGGCCAAGGAGGATCTATCTTCTGCACAATTAAATGAAAAGAGTTTTAATATCAGCAAAGCAAAGGACTCTAGCAACAATGGAGAATTAGGTTAGAGGCAGCAATTGGATTAGTGCCGAGCTGCAAGTGAAATGAAGACTTGGACACGGGAATGTTATCCTTCTCCTGGTGACAGGCTCTTCCTTGGGGGGGGGGGTTTGGGGTGGAGGCAGCTTGGCTGGATTCCCAAAGCTGGCCCAAATACCACCCCTAGAGATGAGAGATCAGAAGAAGCAACCTTTCTCAGAATCCTCTGTGGGAGAACAGATGAGGGGAATACAGTGGTGGTCATGGGTACCGCTCTGGTACCCCGTATTATCAGCTGACACATACCCAGCTGAGAAATAGACCTCCACAGGCTCCTGTCATTCATCCCCCTCCCCTAGGCCATCATCATCTTTCCCCAGAACCTCTGTTGCCACCCTCCACCCTCTGTCTCTTCTCTCTCTTCCGGTCCAAACTTTAACTACACAGTAAACAGCCTCCCTCCCTGGAGGATTCGGCAGAAGACAGAAGCATACATTCTCAGGTGACAGTTACTGTGAACACAGCAAAGACATCTGTGAAGGTCACAGAAAACTTTCTTATCTTTTCACACTCTCAGGTTGTTTTCCTTGGGCTTATAAAATGGAGAGTATGTGGCTAGCCTCAGCATTGTTCTTCAGTGTTCATGCAGGGAAAAGGGGCCGATACCACATTGCTTCTGGTTGCTTTTCCTCTGGCCACTGTTCCAGGCATGATTACAAACCCAGGGCCTTGGCTAAAAACCAGAGCAGATCCTCCCCACAGCACAGTGGCGTGAGTATCAGGCCTCCCATCATAGCCTGCTCCCACCCCGTGAAGACACACAAGTCCACACTCTGTCTTTGTCTCTGAACCTCCAAAAGGAAAGCTCCACAGCTAACTGGGTCTTACCAATTACCCACTTAGTGACACCAAGTCCTTCCTCTTGCCCAAGTCTTCCAGAAATAATGCAAGTTTGCTGAAGCTGATGGGGGTCATCTGGGGATTACCAGGGAACATTAGTCATTCCCCTCAACCCCCACATCTGGCAGGCCCGAGAATCAACTGGGGGTGCTGAATTCCTATCCCAAGTAAAAGAGGGAAATTAAAGCTCAAGATGTAAAATGACCTCCAAAGAAATCTTACTAGATAAGACTGAACAGGACACTGGTCCTCAAACCCATTAGCAAAGGTAACAAAAACAGCTGTCACATTGGGGTTCCACATTTCTATCACAGAAACAACATAGTTAAAAAAAAAAAGGTAGGTTTCTGGATATTCCATGCAAAAAGCAAGGAAACAAAAGTAATTCTTTCAGACCTCTGGGCTAAAGCATACAAAATACAAGAGAAGCAGTCATCCTCAGTAACCTGTGGACTTTCTTCTAAAATATCCCCTGGATATCAATCCTGAGATGGTCAAGTTTCTTATACAAAAATGTCATGTTTTTCATGTATAACCCACACATACCTCACATATTTAAAACATCTCTGGAATTCTTATATTGCCCAATATAAAAGAAGTGACAAACAAATAACTGTCATACTTACCAGAAAAACAAATCTGTGCATGATCAAAATGGACAGCATTATTCTGAGTACATGCCACATGGAGCCACTATAGTGATTTTAGGGGTATGACAGGGGCCACTATATTAAAATTTCTTCATGAACATCACAGAGACCACTATATTAATGTTGCCCCATGGTGTTCTAGAGACCATTGTGCTTGCCTCATTTATGGGTGATACAGCAGACCACATCTCAGAAGTCATGATTCTGCTTGCTCATGACTGTCAATCACTTGGCTTAAAGTACATTAGAGAAGCGGCTTCTATGTCTTAGCAGTTCCAAACTACACAGCTTTTATTTTGTCATGTGTCTGTCCTACCATGTGTCAGCTGGAGCTCAGCTCTGTGTCCTACACAAATAGTCCTGGGCCCAAGAGAAAAACCTACTTGATATCATACATAATTATGTACCATGCTGATCAATACTATATATACATGCTAACTCTTTCAGATTAATACCCCCATTTCTCCTACATCTGTCATGCAGCTACAACTAACCTCTCATGGGCACAGAAGGGCTATTCTGCATTATGCAAACAGAACTGACAGAAAGACCATCAATTGTAGCTTGTGGTCCTTTTCTACTACATATTCTATAAAGAAAACAGAATAGGAAGCCAAATGTGAGCATTGTGGGTGTACTTTCTGAAAACAACAAATACAAAATAAAACGGAGCACTTATTTCTGCAGTGTTCAGGGAGGCCTGGATGCTTGTTGACAAGTCTACACATGTTCCACTCTGTCTCCCAGTATCCGAGGTGTCTGTCATTATTCACACATTATCCATCTCACCATTTTACTCATCTCTGTTACCAGTCCATCCTGTACAGTTTGCCTTCCCCATCCTGACTGCTCCCTAGTCCCAAACAATACTCCACATCAACAGCAAGGAAACACAAATAATTCTTACAGACCCTTGGGTGAAATGTACTAGAAGAATAGATGTAGACACATCTGAGAGGTGACAGGAGGGCCATGCAGCCATTCCTCAGTAGGACAGTCTAGTGAGTGACCTAACAGTCCCTCAGGAGCAAGACTTAGAAGGGGTGGCCCACATGCTTGCTCCCTAACCTCTTCTTCGGGGCCTTCTCTCTTCACAACCCCATCACACCTGACCATGTTGCTCTTCCTTCTCAGCGTCTGTTGTAGGCTTTGTCACAGAATCTCTCTGTCCCTCACTTATCTCATATATAAGGAAAGGGGAGTAACGACATTGCATGTATGGCTCCCCTGAGATTTGATGAAGACTGAAGTTGCATGGTGAAAACATGGAGGCTACAGAATCTAGAGAAAATTTTCTAATTATGCCTTGGACATTCATTATCTCCCTTCTGCATCTACCACAACCAGAAGTTGAAGCATGAGATATGTTTATGGATGTTTTCCTCATAGGCTTTGTGCTGGCTCAAGGGTTAAAATAGGCACCTCCCTCCCTTAAAAGCATATGAAGAAGCCAGTGTCTGTGCTATGTCTGATCTGTCTCCTTGTACTGGCGATGTTGTATCTGCATGCCCCCTGCATCATTAAAAACAAACATAACTCACCACATCCCTTCAAAGGTCAGTCCGATTTTCACATAAAGAACATCACCTTCTCTTTTGGATGGGCCTCATAGATACAAGAGGCTCCATTGGACATAAACCAGGACTCTGACCCTGGTATCTGTCTTTTCTAGGGTAATGGGCTCTCCACATGGCCCATAGGCATACATGTCTGAGACAAAAAATCAGGCTCATAATCTAATAGCCTGACTCCTAGATGACTTAGCTGGGGCCACTGTAACAAACGCTCTGGTTAAGATGCTTCAACAACAGAAATCTGTTTCCTCATAGTTGTAGATGGCCAGGAGCCCAAAATCAAGGTCTTGGCAGGCTGTGCTCTGAGACCTCACTCCTTGGCTCATGGACATATTTCCTTTTTCACATGACTTCCTTTCTTTTTTTGTCTCTGCCTTGATCACCTTTTCTCATCATGACACCAATAGATTGGCTTAGAGCCTCCCCGGTGCTATCATTTTCTCTTAATACCGCCTTTTAAGGTCCTGGTTAGGGTTCAGTTGTAGTTCAGTGATAGAAAATCTACCTAGCATGTGCAAAACCTCGATTTCTACCCACATCCAACACTGCCAAAAAAATACAAGTAAAGAAGTTCTTTATCTAAATGACCACATTCTAAACACTAAAGTTTGAAAGTTCAAGATGTGGATTGGGGAGAACTGAGTAGCCTGTGGCACCTCCAGTCCTGAAGTTACAGCCGTTTCATTTCATCTCACGTACTAGGAGCTCACTGTTCTGCTACCCCACTTCTAATCAGCTCCTCCAGCAACACTCCAAAGCTGAGCTCTCCTACAGGAAGTCTCCCTCCTGGCCCAGCTGCATCCTCCTCCCATATCTCAGACGCTCATCTCAGACCCTTGCCTCTCAGCCTGAGTTCCTGGGGAAAGCTAATCTCCCAACTGGGCCCTCCAATGTATAGGAGCAGGTCCACGCTGAGAGCTGAAGGCAGGAGATGGGATGTATGTCTTGTGGTGTCTGAGGATGGCTGGAGAGAATGTTAGGTCACCAGGATTGGAAGACAGTGTTTGAGATTTCGAAGCAAAAATATACCTGCTTCTATTTGTCCTTCCTGCCCCTGTCCAGTCCTCTACAGTGGGAGAGATGGTTACCAGATGTTCCAGATGTCCCCAAAGATTCTTCCGCCTCCAGTCCGGAGAGGGTCAAAAGGAAGCCCTGTAATTTCTAGGTGGAGAAAATTATGGCTGTGACTTTCCCCATCCTCATCCCAATTTATGCTTCGGATCCTTGCTGTCTCCTTTATTGCCTTGGCCAGCTGCTCTTTTGGCTGCTGGCCTCACAGCTGCAAGAGACTATGATGTGGGTGAGAAAAAGTCAAAGGCGGGAGCCAATTAAGTCCTTGGGGTCTGGAATTATTTATTTTCATCAGTGTGTCTTGATCACTGGAGCAGATTCTGGCACACAGGACAGCAGAAGTTCAATAGAAATTTCTGGATGCATGAGAGACAAGGATGAGCAAACACTGTCTCTGACCTTTTGTGTGTCTATGGAGATGGAGTGGCCCCTCTGGACTCAGCCAGTCAGGGTCCCTTGAAGCAGAAAGTAAGAGTGCAGGGAGAGTTCGTGGTGTGGAATTGACTCCTGACCCTGAGTCAGGAGAGCAAAGGCAGACAGGAAGTTCTAAATATTACTGGCCCAGTGAATGCTCTATCACTGATCACATAAGGTAGATGACCGGACAGGAGCCAAAGAAAGCACAGGGCCTCGGAGCCTGAAGCACATCTGCCTTGACTCTGGCCATGGACCGGGTTGGGTCTCTTCTTTTCATGTCCTCAGTTCCTAGTCTCCAGTATGTCAAGAAGATATCAACAACCCTCTAGCTCTGATGATCAGATTTTCTTCATCCTTGAGAGATTCTATCCCAGAAAGGTAAACAGTGGTCTTCCCAGAGACATTGAGAAAGGACAGTTCATCCTCAAAAGCAAGGGAGACCATGGGAGTTCAGATCAGCAAAGGCTTCAGTGAGAACTAGCTTTGCCCTGACTCCCACGCCTCCAGCCAGCCCTGCAGGCCTCAGCAACACTGAGCTCTGTGGCCCCAGGGGTGCTGAAACAACTCTGAAGGCTTAACGGACAGGGTCAAGGCCATGGCGTTCTCTGGGGGAACCCAGGCTTCCTGCAGGGGCTCCAAAGAACACAACTCCAAAGCAGTTGGAAGGCTTCAGGCTGAAGCAGGCGGTCGGGTCTTAGTCCCTGCCTGGATGCAGGTTCCCTGTGTGGTCACAGTCAGACTGCTCTCTCTGAGTAGCCGGTGGCACCTCCAGTCCTGAAGTTACAGCCGTTTCATTTCATCTCACGTACTAGGAGCTCACTGTTCTGCTACCCCACTTCTAATCAGCTCCTCCAGCAACACTCCAAAGCTGAGCTCTCCTACAGGAAGTCTCCTTCCTGGCCCAGCTGCATCCTCCTCCCATATCTCAGACGCTCATCTCAGACCCTTGCCTCTCAGCCTGAGTTCCTGGGGAAAGCTAATCTCCCAACTGGGCCCTCCAATGTATAGGAGCAGGTCCACGCTGAGAGCTGAAGGCAGGAGATGGGATGTATGTCTTGTGTGACACAGTTTCTGAGTCACTGACAAACCAAAGCTGTGTCTGTAGTGCCAACAGGAAGGGTGTCCTAATCAGGCACATACCACCGCAGCCTACGCCCTTGGCCTCTGAGCTGTGAGCTCTGGGAAGGAAGGGCAGGTACCCTCTGCCTGGCATGTCTGTGTGAGCCATCTTTCTTACAAAGCCTGACCTAGGCTGCTTCATGCGGGGTTAAGGTTAGGGTTAGCAACCCTAACTGTATGAAGCAGTATAGAGCCAGGTCTTGGAGCAAAACAGGATTCCACACAGGGAAAGGAAGAACATTACGAACAGATGAGGAGGGGATCGTGGCCTCAAGAAATTTAAAGGGGAAATTATGGAAGAAATCAGAGTTCCAGTCTTTATAGCCACTTTTTATCTGGTTTCATTTCTAAGCATTTCCTTTATTTTTCTCATGTCGCAAAGTGCTATTTCTTCCTTATGATTATAACTTATTTGGCATTTATAATGTGCAAGACATAGTGCAGATTAATTAATCATCACCACAACCAGTAGGTGAGATCACACCTGGCGTCTGGCCTGCAGAGGATACACAACTGGCCCATGTCTGTGGCCGGTACATTCCCATTTCTCTAATTCCTGCCCTGGACCAGGTGTTATTGAACATAATGAACAAAGACTTGTAGCTCACTGGAACAATGAAAACGATAAAAAGCTGGGAGGCGGGAGGTGACACAGAGAAAACTACAAAGTAAGAAAGTGGCATAAGTTCTGGTTGAAGGAGCCATCTGCTCAGGAGACCTCACTGAGGTGAAGAATGGAGACATGCAGCCGTGTGAAGAAATGGCTGGTGCAAAGATCCTGGATCACGAACAGTAAACAGACCGGCATGCTGGAATTAAGTCAATGAAGTAAAAGCAAGAAATGGCACCCAAGACTTCCACATTCTCAACTCTTTGCTTTGGGTGAAGTAAAGAGCCCCAGGAAGGTTTGGCAAATAATTGATTTAATGACAAAGGCATCAAGAGGGGCCAGCAGTGTGTTGGGAAGTTGGCTAGCTGCTGTATTACTCAATGATTCCACCACCCAGTTGGGCCCCACTAAGGAAGAAGAAGCCAGGAATACAGGACCTTTGTCCTGGAAGTAAGCCCTGGCCCAAGGATGTGGACCAGAGAGAGAAGGAGGTTGGCCTAAGGAGCAGTCATGCTGGATTCTGAGGAACTCTGAGGATGAATGGGTTCCTGTGCTATGTGATCCCCCAGAAATGTGGTGTCAACCTGCATCAGGCTGCTCACTGTGAGTTGAGTGAGAAAGTCCTGGGAATGAATGAATCTAGGTCCAGGGATTGCTTAACAGACCTGCTGAACCAGGCAGGACCCCCTAGCCTGGCAGACTCCCACATCACAGCAAGCCATATCACCAGATGAAACTATTGCTTCTAACCAACAGAATCTCTCAGTCCTTCCCAAGAGGCATCTTGAGGAAACTCAGTAGGAGTCATGGTTTAGGAAAGAGAAGGAGATATCAACAAGGTGGGGTGGTGAAGGTCAGGCCCCACACCTGGCTATAGTAGAATACCCAGAGCTCAGGGGTATAGCTGCAGACAGATGGAGCTGGTGGCCCAGAGCTGAGCCCAGGAACTGAGACACTGAGGAAACAGATGAAATTCTCTGGATCTCCATCCTTACCTATGGAATGGGCCAAATATTTTCAAACTTTATGAAGTTTAAAAGGTAAAACAGGGGGCCCTAGAAATAGATTGATGGTTAAGAGCACCGGCTACTCTTGCAAGGGATCCAGGTTCGGTTCCCAGCATCCACATGACAGCCCGAAACCATTAGCATTGACTATTGGGTGTGTACAATATCCTCAAAGGGGCATCATGGGGCCAAGCCTATAGAACCAGATAGCAGACGTCTATCATGAGCCCGACTCAGGGTACTGCTTTGGGATCTCTGAAAGAGGGACGTTCTGCTGAGCCCAGCTGTCTTCAGGGAACTATGCAGGGTGAGTACCTAATTTGGAAACATTCAGATGTATTCAGAAAGTAGACTGCATGAAGATTTTGCTGCCAGCCTACTGATAGAGGGATCACATCCCATTACCACCCCAGCTGTGCATCAATCCTGGGTCTAGCTGCTCCTTCCTCCCCTGGGAAGCCAGGCTGGTGGCAATCGTTCATTGGCCTCTTCAAATGGTGTGCATGCACACCCTTGAGTCCTAGAACAACACCCGGCCTCAGATCAGGTTTCATTGCTCTGTCAGATGCAGCCAATCCTTGGCTGCAGGCCAGCAGATTGTGTGCCAACATATGCCATATGGGGCTCTGGGCTAGCATTCTTTCTCTGCATAGCCTCCATACCATTGATCTAGGTTCTCCTGGGGATTGGTGGGTAGGAGCAAGGTAGACCTATATCTAACCACCTACCCTGCTCTGGAGCCCCTTCCAGACACCATCCATGAACTATAAACTCACTGGCTTGGGAGAGGATTTATTCACAGCATCACAGATAGGTCTTTTCAGAGACACAAGATGCTAGTAGTGTCCTCAGCTAGAAAGCTTTGTCCCAGGTTTCCTATGTGAACACGGAGAGCCTTGCGCCTATAAGGTCCAAAGGTGCCAAGCCTGAGAACAGAGTTTAATAGAATGATGCTTGGTTCACTGAACTCCCTGGAGAGCTATGTGAACTCCTCCCATAGTCATGCTCCAGATCCTGGGGAGAGACAGAGCCAGGAGAATTGTTTGTGACCCAGGGTTTTCTTCTTGGTGTATCTTGCACCCAACTACCAAGTTACTAAAAGGCAGAGAAATCCTTCAAGACCCACACTGCTCAGCCACACAGGATCCAGAGAGTTTGCCTTCCTTCTGCTCAGGCAATCATCCTCCTGGCATGCAGCCCTGCCCTTCAAGTGCTTCAAAGCTCAGTCTCCTCTCTCAGGCAAAGAGGACTGAGCCTACCTCCTAGGGAATGGAGAGGGATGCTGAGCTGCGGGGAAGGGAAAGGTAATATTCAAACAGACAGTATAGCCCTTGGCACTTGGCAGTTGCTGGTCAGATAAGAGCTGGGCTTTTTCTTGTCTGTACCTCTAATCCAAGCTTTGGCCTCCCCAAAAAATCCCAGCTCCTAGTGAGTCTCCACCCCCAGCTTCTTCCAGGAGCCTGTTCTGTAAGCAGGTCTTGTGGTAGCAGCCTCAGCCTTAATTTTAGTTCAGGGCTGGGTAATTTCCCGTGATTACAGGCCCTGTCAGTATAGCGAGCACTCCAGCTGTTAGCAAGCCAGCAGGCCTCATCAGAACAGGGCCAGGCACATGCTCACACATGTGCTTCACCACTGGGAATGCATGCTCCCTCTCACGTGAGCGCACTCACAAACACTTTCATACTCACACATGCACACTCTCAAATGAAAATTCACCTTATTCAGGACCAGGGTTCTCAGCCAAGCTGTGTGTACACATCCAGTGTTGTGCTCATCTTGCCAGAGAGCTTTCTATGCCACACACACACACATCCAGTATCCCCTCCCTCCTCCTATCCCCATAGCAAATGATGAGTCTAACAAGGACAGAGATCATGGAGATAAAGAAGCCCTATAGGATGAAGGCTTCCCCATCTTCTTGCCTCAATCTTCCTTTTCTCTTCCACCTGGGCTTTCCAGGCTAGCACTAGAAAGCAATGCCCTGTCTCTTCCCTCCTTAAACAGTGTACACATGCTTGTGTGTCATTGGACATTGTTGGTACTTTCATGGCTTGACTGTGTCCCAGAAAGAACATGCGCTGGAAGGTCCCAAGTGGCAGTGATAATGTTGGGGAAGCTTTAAGAAAAGGAGCCGCATGGCACAGAATTAAGTCAGAACCACTCTTGGAAGGAACCAATGCTGATATTGGGAAATGAGTTGATTCTCAAGAGAACAGAGTGCTACAAAGCTATTGCTGATGTGCGGACAGACTCCGCCTCTGTCTTGCCATATGATATCTCCCTCCCCACTCCACAAGTGCTCCCAGTATGATGTATACACCATGTGTTGAGATAGCCCAAAGGTCCTCACCAAATCTGAGATGTTGACCCCATGCCCTTGGGCATCTGTGCTAATTAAGTGTCTAGCTTATATGACTCACTCAACCTCAGGTATTTTGTCATAGCAACACAAGACAGCTTAAGATAGACATCTGCTATGGATCATGACTATGATCCTCTCCATCTGTGGAAGTTTCATATTTGTGAATTCCCTGCTGTCTAGCCCCAAAGTCAATACTCACACTACCCTTTCACAGCCATTCTCAAATGTTTGAGTGTCTTGATACAGCCAGAGGAGAAGACACTCTGCCTTCTTGTTCCAAGTCCCATAATTTTAAAAAGAGTTGCCACATCAGGGAGATAACAAGGTCTGTTTTGTCCTGATTACATGGGTTGTTTAGGATCTGCAGGAAGCCTGGTGTGACATGAGATGGCTTATACATAGAAATCAGTGATAAGAGGGTGGGTTAGGACACTCTGGTTAGACTGATTTGGATGATCCCTATTGATTGTCTGGGCTGGGAAGGAGAATGGGGAGGTGTGGAATGGCTGCTAAGGTGTGGAGGAAGTGCCGGCAGAAACATCAACATTTGTGGATCTGGAAGCCAGGCTGGAAGGGCTGAGTGACCCTTCGTGGGGCATCTTATGAGACAATCATGGATGCAAGGTTGAGTTTTGGAGGACCACTTGGGCAAATCTGGTATGCCCTAGACAAATCAGCTAAGGCTTCCTGGACCCCACACAGCATCCTGGAGCCGTGATCCCCATCCTACCACCTTCTACAGCTAGATTCTTGTGCTCCGGCACCACAGAGCCTGCCTTTGAGCCACTTCCGTACACAGTCAATCATCTGGTGAACAGAATCTTGCCTCTGCATCCTTGCCAGCTCCCTTTCCTGGCTTTGTCCCCATGCTGCTTTGGTAGTTCAACCACCCTGAAGGTCTACATGTCATGTCTTTGTTTCCATTCTCTCATATCCTTGAGACAGAGCCAGGCCTGGAGCTCTTATCCCTGACTCTGTGGTACCCCCAGGCACAGACTCCTGGAGGGAGGCAGGACACAGATGGTTCTGGAGTCCAGGCTTCACATTCCTATGGACTTCCAAGGGGGCATGGACAACGGGCAACACCGTGACTTGGCTTATCTGAAATGAGCTGAGCCCTTGATGTAGATAGGTCGGCTACAGAAGCAACCACACAGCAAGGCTGCTGCTGGCTTAGTCCTGAAGGCCTTCAGTGTGGAGCTGGAGGACATGAGAAGCCCTCATATTCCACCCAGTCTGCTCCCGTCTGCTTACCTCACATCATGATATCCAAGGTCACTGGATGTCTGAGAGAGACTCTGTAAAGGCCATCTCCAGCAAGAGCCCAGAGCTACACATGCCAGAGCCACGCCCAGCAGAGCTCTGGACCATGTCGGTGCCATGGCGATGCCATCTCGGCCAGCCTTTCCCAGCCTGGTAACCATGGGAATGTACTTGGGGCTGCGGCTGCTTATGCAATGCCTCTGAGGGAGGGAGGCTCACAGACCCACCTACTTTCTGCAGGGAAGCCAGAGCCCCAAAAGAGTCTGTGAACATGTATGTCACCCACCTGCGACTCCCCACCGTGTGGCAGGTGGAAAGCCACACATTCTCAGTCATGTACACAACACCATGCCTGGGTTAGAATGACCCTGAATGAGGAAGAGGAGGCAGAAAAGAGAAAATGGAGGCAGAGGAAAATACTAACTAGCTAGTAGTTGGCTATCTGCATACAGAAAGGCTCCAGCCACCTCTGGCAGCCCCAGGGGCCCAGATGTTTGGTATCACAGCTTCATGTGCTATTCTGGTTTCATTGGCTTGAATCTGGGAGCTGGAGCCTCCTAGGGGACAAGGTGAAGACATGAGGTGAGTGTAGGCTTGAGAGACAGACAGAGCACTGTCCACAGAAAGAGGTTCATCCCCATGAGTGAGCCAACCAGAACAGACGGGGGTGGAGGGGAATCCAACCCTGCTGTTTCTTGTTATGTTCCAACGCCACCATCTACCCTCAATGGCTCCAGGGCCTGAGCCTCTGGTAGCTCCTGAAGCTGGAGGATAAAGCCATCACAAGTGACATCCAGGGGCCAGGGGCTTCCTATAGCAATTGCTGCTTCCCCGAGTTGTCTCCATCCTGCTCCTGACTTTCTCCCTGCGCTGTCATCCCCAGGTTAAGATTCCTGGTCTTCTTCAGGATGCCCAAAGCCCAGGAGATGCTGATTGAAGTCCTCTGGGCCCCTCAAGCCCCAGCCTTCATCCTGGCTGACAGCAACCTCCAGGCTAATGGTCAGCACCTGGTCCAGCACTCCCCTCTCTACCTGTCCCCAGACCCCCCCCCCAACTCCACACAGACTCCTCTTTCAGGACCCCTGGAAGCAGCTGCATGCTTCTCCAACAGTGCCTTAAAGCCTACTGGGTGAATGAAACCTCATCTCCTTCCGGGTTTCTTCCTCAGCACTCCGGTCTACCCTGACACTAAACATCCCAAGTCTATGTTCCATTTAGTCAGCATCCATCCCCTAGCTCCATGTCTACTCCTCCCTTGCAAATGTGGCCAATTCTCTTGTCCCCTGTCTCTGAGAAAGCCTAAACCTGCCTTCTGTAGTTGAGGTCCCCACATTATACTGACTGAAAGTCCCCATGTTCCTCCATGTTCCCTGCCTTCTGGATACTATCATTTCCCATCACCATGCTCCTCAAAATTGCATTTAGTACTGTCTCCTTTAATACCCCAGCTCCAGTCAACCATGAATCTAGCTATCATGGTGGTCTAGGAACCAGTGGCCCAGCTCCTCTATTACCCACAGTCATGCCAAACCTCATGCACCTCCACTACTGCCTCTTCCCAGCTGTGCCCCTATGTGTGTTCTTGGTCCTCCTCAGTCTCCAGACACCTTCCCTTGATTGCTTCACAGCCTCAGCCATCAGGGGCTCCATGTCCATCCGAAGGGCATTTATACCCTATTCCTCACAGCCACACCTGCTTGAGTCCACTTGAACCCAGAATTGCCTCCTGTTAACGAGGCTGCTCTCTCTCTCTCCAGCCCCAGACACACCTCGGTCAGAAGCTGCTGCACCTCGGTCAGGAGCTGCTGCCTACACTACCCCCACTTTCCCACGGCCCATTCACTTCTCAGTACCCTTCTGTCTGGCTCCCACGTCTGCCAGTCCTCTGCCAAATCTGCTCTCGCTGTGCATTGTGCTGCCAAATCCTGGATGCGTCTCCAGCCTCCTCTTGAAAGACTGCTCAGTAGTGCTCAGACCCTTCGCCAGGAGCTCCTTGCCACACTCTGTGTTTGGCCCCATGATTCCACGTTCATCTGCTTTTCCTCCCACCTCTCTGGCTGTTCCTTCTCAGCCTCCTCGGGAACTCGGGCTTTTCAGTCAGACCCAAGAGGAAGTCAAGTTGTTGTTGTTCCTCGTGAGGTGGTTTTGCTCATGCTCTTGGTGTTGAAACCCAGTCATGGTCCAGAAGCCACCAACCCCAACTCCAAACTAGATCTTTTTGAATTCCACCACTTCCTTCAGCCCACGGACATCTCATGGCCACTTCACTGGAGGTTTCATGGCCACCCCATAGATCTGCTCAGAGAACTCTAAAACTATCTCTCCACACACCAGAAAGCTCAGTGACACATTGTTTCACATGCTCACTTTCAACTGATAATACTGTTTAAGTCTCTCCCTGTGCTTTAAACCACCATCTCCCCAGTCAGAACCCCCGATTTGGATCTCAAAGCTTTCCTTACAGGTCTCTCCTGAAATTCAGTCTGCACACACCACCTTGGAGGCTGCTATTTTAGATGCATAACCTTTGTTATTTCAGACACTTGCTCTTGGGGTAATGCTTCCCTCTCATGGCTCTCCTGGCAGTTTGCTGTCTGGGTATGGCCTGGCCCGCTCCACTGTGGTCTTGGTTACCTTCTCACTGAAATTTATCCACTGTACCTCTCTCCTCAGTGCCCTACTCCTCCCTGCCACACAGGACCTTCACACATATTGTTTCCTCTACTTGGGCTTCATGTAGCCAGCTCATATTCATGGTCTCGCTCGCTTAGTTATGCCTTCTATGGGAAGCCTTCAAAAGAACCCAACAAAATCTCTACACTATTTTTGATCCTCTAGACCCTGTTATGTTCATATCTGACTTTTCTTTTGCAGAAGTATGGCCAATGCAATCATTACAGTGGCCATTTGTCTCCCTGTGCTGAACATCTGTCACATTAGTGGGTGGCCAGCTTTTTGGAAATGACCTTTCTATGTTTGAGGTGCTTGCTGCACAAGAAAGACCCTGCCATGGTGCTAGCTACAACTTGCTGTCCTAGCCCAGCTGAAGCGAGGTGACAGGGTCAGAACCAAAGCTCTCTGCATCAGAGGAAACTCCATGAGACTGGATTCAAAGAATGCAGCACAAGGGCCAGGTGGGTCTGGGCTTTGAGAAGCATGGCAGTAAAAGACTTCAGCTTCTCTAGACAGCCAGACAGGCTTTCCCACATTCTGTCCCCAGTGTTACTGGTGTGAATCACTATGACTGTGACTAAAGAAAGTGAAAAACAATATTTGCCATTGTGGTGTGAGATGTACACTACTCAGGGCTATGTGGCCTCTACCCTGAGTCCTGTCCCTCCCCCAGAGGCCAAGGACCACACAAAAGCCTTAACACTATCACGTTCCTGCAGAGTGGAACATGAATTAGAGGCATTCTTAACACTCTCTGTACTCATCAATGCTCTTCAGAAAGATGAAGTATGTGTGTGTGCGTGTGTATGTGTGTGTACATATATGTGTATGTGTGTGTACATGTATATGTACGTGTGTGTATGTATGTGTACATGTGTGTATGTATGTGTGTGTGTGTGTGTGTGTGTGTGTGTACATGTTGTGTTGCTGTGATTCAAACCAGGACCTTGTACTTACTAGGAAAGTTGTCCACCACCCTACAACTAAGCCGCTCCCTCAGTCCTAAGAAGAAATCTATATGGCACGGTCTCATACAGTTATGGAAGGCTGCTCACAGGGGAGCCTTGTGAAGGCCTGGGTGATCTACTGAAGGCCTGAGAACTAGGGCCAGCCAGGCATGAAGCTCGTGTTCCAGCTCAGTGGTCAAACAGAGGAGGTGTGTACCCAATCGTCAAGATTCCTGTTCTCTTCAAACCTTGGACAGTGGGGTGGTGTGCACTGACCTTGGGGAAGGCCAAGTGTTTGACTTGGCCCACCAATTTGCATCCTTACAGTACATGAACAACACAAAGTTCCTGTCAGGTGAACACATAAAACTTAGCTTCACCTCTTCTTGTCAGTCTCCAAACACTGAGAAGACACACTATTTCCAGACTTTAGCACAGCCACTATCACTGAGCCCAATGCTTGCATAATGAAGGAGAAGAGAGCCCTGTCAGAAATGAAACCAAGAGTCCCAAGGGATTTGTAAAACCAGGTCTGAGGCTCACCATCCCCACATGATTCCTGTAGGCATGGCTCCTGGCACTGAAATCAGACAGCCTTGAGCCCCAGTCTTGTCACCTGTGCAGTGGAGCCAGGACATACCCCTGTGAAGCCCAGACCAGCTGGCCTCTAAGATACATAGTTAGCCAAGCACTTAATCTCTAACCATCCCTGTCTTGATCCATCCTCTCTGCTCAACTCATGCAACATGGCTGCTCTCCCATTCAGCCCCAGGCTGTATCGTAAGGCTTTCCACATTCCTAGGAGTGGAGACACTCAAACACCAAGGTGAGTCCCTCCCTCCCTCCCTCCTTTTCTTTCTTTCTGTCTCCATGCAAAACTTCTCTCAGGACCTGCAGAGAGGAGCAGAAAGGAGCATGTGGGATGCAAAATGGAAAGAGGCTTTTCCCAAAAATACGCAGGGTCCATAGCAAACTCCCTGTAGCCTGACCTTGCACAGAGACCTTGTGGAACACTGACTCTCCTGTCCCTTCTCCTTACTCAGCAAGGCTCCTATTCTTCCAGGACCCTCCTTCACCACCCGTCTTCTAGACAGGTTAGGGTTAGGGTTAGGCCCCAAGCCAGATCCTGGGAGCCTTCTGTCCCTCTCCAGATCAGGACCTCCTTCCTCCACAGAGTACCAATTACCCAGTTCCCAAAGCTTGGCCACAGATCATGTGCCACCTGGTGGCCAGAATAAGCATTGCCTTTTTTTCCCAAATGTTTTTTCCAGACATGGGTTCTACCACTGCCAATCGAATGCTCCTTAAGAAATTCCTCAGACATCACCTTCTAGCCAGCCTCTCCTGACACCAGTGAAAATTCCGAGAGAGGAAGAGTTTGCCAGACAAGATATCTGCCATGAACTTGTGTGTGCATACATATTCTAAATCTACAGAGCCCTGTCACGGAGTAGATTAAAGTGGTGGGAATTTGAGGCTCAGAATGAAATTGGAAAGGACCAAAAATTAACTAAAATAAAGCCTCTAGGTCCAGATGCACGATTCCCAAAGCCATTGTTTCCACCAAAGCTGATAGCATAAGCTTTATTAGCTAAGTACTACCTAGCCACTAACTAGCACTAACATTCGCTGGCACTCAACTCTAACTGCTAACACTAACTAGCCACTCACCCCTAATTAACTGCTAATGTTAACACTAATTGAGATAACACTAACCATTAACCAATATCACTGAAATAACTGCAGTAGTGCCAACACCATTCTGAATGTTAGTGAAAGATGTTTCCATGGGAACAGTGCAGGAAATCTATCACATTGTCACAATCACACAAGAAAGCACTAGACCACCTTTGCAGGGAGCAGTCTGTATTTGTTACAAGAATCCCAGGTCTAGGAGAATTGACTCTGGAAGTCTCTGTTCATTCTGAATCACGCCCCTTTTTCAATGTCCATGAAGAATTTAGTGAAAGGCAGTTTGTCACCACAGCTATTAACTTTTAGAAGATAAAAAAGAGTAGGAGGAGCAGATGAAGAAGATGGAAGAGGAGGAAGGGGAAGAGGAGGAGGTGGAGGAGGAGGAGGAGGAGGAGGAAGGCTTCATCAAAGACAAGTTTGTAAATAACCATCAGCTAAATAAAGAACATCATAGAGGCTTTGCACACTTCATGGCAGAAAAAAAAAAGCCTGCAAATGTCCTGCAGCAACATCCACTTAATCCACTGTGGCCATTTCACACCGCACCAGTAAAGTATGAGTTCCAGTCTGTCCACATCCTTATCGCTTATGTTATTGTCTAGTTTTCTTCGTGGCCTTCCTTGTCCTAAGTGTGATTGTATCTCAGTGTGGATTTACCTGCATTTTTCTAATGACTACTGATACTGACTATCCTCCCATGGGCTTATTGTCTTTGAATATTATTTTTAAGAATAACAACAAAAAGCAAATGTATTACGACGCCAAAACATTTCTGAAATGCAGGAGGGAAAAACTTTCATAAAACAAGAAAACTTAGGATATATGTCTTTGTGTGTGAATATAGCTGGCTTTTATTTTATTTATAACCCCTTCTGTACGTTCCAATTGGTGGTAATGATTGTTAATTTTGTAAGTGATCTGACACTAAAGGTAGGAGCATACAATGGCTTTCAGAGAGGGCCACACTGATTTTGACATTTGCCTGCTGCCTTCCAAGGCAGAAGCACTGTAGCAGGACATCAATACAGCTGAAGCCCTCTCAGAAGCCCTCCTGAATGTGAAAAGAAAGTGTCATCCCCCTCCATCAGACACACCTGCAGGGTCACAGGGCATTCCTGAGCCACAAGCAAGGTCTGGAACAAACAAAACAGCATCTGGTCATCAGCCCAAGTGGGCATGGACTAGAGTAGAGGTCCTCAACCTTCCTAATGCTGCGACCCTTTAATACAGTTCCTCATGTCATGGTGACCCTCCGCATCATAAAATTATTTTTTAATGTTACTTCATAACTGTAATTTTGCTACTGCTATGAATCATAATGTAAATATCTGATATTAAAGACATTGGATGTGCAACCCCTGTTGAAGGGTAATTTAACTCCTGGGAGAATCGAGACCCACAAGTTGAGGACCACTGGGCTAAATAGATGAGGAGATCTGAGCTCTTAGGGCAGCGGGAGAAAGAGGGGAGGGTTGTGTAGTGGGGGCAAGCCTTCATGCTGGGGTGGAGCGGCTCTGCAGAGCTTGGCTGCTGTGGTAGGACCAAGTGGATGAGGGGCTGTATGCTGACACAATGCTGTGTGTACTTCTCCCTGTCCTAATCAAATCCCCCACCCCATCAGTCAGCAAACAAGTCCCCGAGGACAGCATCAGCTCTTTCTCTTTCCTCCTGCCAAGAAAAAAGGTGGAAGATGATTGAGGCTGCGGATGTATGGCATCAAAGAAGCCTGTGCTGAGTGAGAGCAGCTGGCAGTAGGCTTGGATATAGAAGGACATATATTAGTATTTGATGAGAAATAGTCCCCATAACCTTGTATACTTGAACACTTGGTCCCTTGATAGCACTGTCCAGGGAGGCTGTAGAAACTTCAGAGTGAGGCCTCAGTGGAAGAGGTAGGTTTCTAGAGAATGGGCATCATGGGTTGTAACCCATGGTTCTGGCCAGAGTACCCACCTTCCTGACTATTGATGCAATGAAACCACCTGTCTCACAAACAGCTGTCCCAGGTGGGAACTGTTTCCCCCAACCAGACTTTTCCACCACCGTGAGCCAAAGTCCAGTCTCTTTCCCTCACGGTGCTTCTTTCTGCTATTTGTTCATGGTGATGAAAAAGTAATAAACGTAGGACACAAACAGGAGAAAGACTTAAAGCTGGGGACACACACACACACACACACCTCTTCAAAAAACAGAGATGCAAGCAATTTCCAGACCAAACCCAGAAGGCTAACAGGTACACCAAGAGCTGTTCACGCTTGTTTGACATCAGGGGAAAGGGACCCAGAGCCTGCTGCCACTTTACACCATTTAGCTTGTAAACATGGAAGAGAAGGAGAATGCCAAATGCTCCTGGGGCTGCAGGGATTGCCTGATGGCAGGGGCCGATAGGGTGCAAGGCTGCAATCTGGCACTACTGAATCATATCAAAGGGGGAGGGGGTGACTGATGCCCCAGGGCTGTCTCCCTGGTGTGAGTCCCAGAGAAAGGCTTATCTTACAGTCCTTAGAAGGACAGACAGATGGGTGTTTACCTAGAGGGAGAAGGACTGGGTAACCCTTGGGCAATGGCGTCAGCTGGCCCCGTGCAGTCACAACAGAGGAACAGATGTACACCCAGCAATGCAGTGGAGCTCTTAAAAGCACAGTGCTGGGGGGGGAAACATTAGTGGCAGGATGAGACACTTGACGAATAGCGTTTATTTACATTCAAATACAGACACGTGGCACACTCCACATTTGCAAGACACATAGAAAGGCAAAGATTTGCATCTTTGCTTATGGGATAGGGGGATGGGAGTGGGGGGGTGTTAAGACAAAAGAGAGTGCTTTTAAAAAATAAATAAAACATGAGCATTCTTATAGAGACAAATGGCGATAAGGCAGCTGGAGCCAAGGATGAGGAATGCACCGGAAGTGCAAATAATGGCTGTTACAAGCGCTCCCCTTTAGAAGCACATTGACTCAACCACGAATCATTCATGTACAAGTTTACTGGTTTCTCTGGGCCTTGCGCAGTAGTCTTAAACTAGAGAAAAGAACAGTTGGGGGCAGAGCTGGGAGCTGAGAAAGTCAGAGGTTGACATACAGGGACCTAGAGAAGGAAAACAAGAGAGGCCAGGAGGGAGGGTCTCCTTGTCCAGAGGTCTGAGTACAGGGATTGGGGCTCGGCCCCCGGCAATGGCTGGCCTAGCACTCCGAGGTCAGCATCTTCACTCTTGACCGTGGAGGTGTGGTCCACTCAGGGCAAGTCCGACGAGCTGGCAGAAGTTCAGGGTCGTGGCCATACCATTTGCGTGAAATCTCCGTCCGCACCTCCACAGACAAGGGAGAGGATGTTAGAAAGGTCTCACGGTCACTCCTCAGCTCAACGCCACAAGACTAAAAATGCAGGGAGAGATGATGTGGGAGAAACAGGACAGACAAGGAAAGCCTGGTCATGGACCCTACCAAGTACAGCCTCTGGAGGGCACTGCTCCCTCTTTGCATCTACCTTTAAAGCCAGCTTTCCTTCAGGAATCTCTATGTCTGAGGCCACTCAAATGCATGGCTGCCCCTACGCCTCCTGGTCCAATCACAGTGGATATAAAAAGCTGGGAAGGGAGGTGAGGCACTTTATATCTGTATCTAGCGGAGGGATAGAGAGACCTAAGAGATATTCTGCCTGATGGCTAATCTGGGCTGTATAAACAGAAAAGAGGAAAGTGATTTCTGTTCTGGGAAGAAAGATCTAACAGAATTGCCCCAAAATTAGAAAGTGTAATTGAAAGGAAGTGAGTTCCCTGTTACCAAAAGTATGTGACCAACTCATGAAGTCAGAGCCCAGTGAACCCCAGCAGCTCAGCATCTTTTCACATGCTCTCAGTGGTCAGCTCTTGCTTCCTTCAAGTCACCTTCCTGAGAGAACTGATTAGAATGTTCTGGATCATGGCTTTCCAACAAATAAAATAAATAGATTAAAAAAAAAACAAACAAACAAACAAAAAAACCAGATCCCCTCACAACTAACTTTCTGTGTGAACTCCTTTCCTTCCCAGGCTGAACTCACCTCAGTGAGGTGGCTCCTTAACCTGCCCCCTTCCAGGGTTCCTAAGGACCCTTGGGACTGCTAGACTCAGATAGTATGGTCTTGTGTTGACATCGCAGATAAAGCCGAGCGACACAGTGACCAGGTTGGGTACACTGAGAGTCAGAGAGGGAGAAGGTCAGATGGAGACCGAAGTGACAGGTAAGACAGGCTGGATGGAAAAGCAGATGGATGGAAAGAAAGAGGGATGGGTGGGCAGGTTAAGGGAAGGACAGAGGGAAGAGAGGGAGGAAGGAAGGAATTTCTCAACAGTAGAGAAACAGGACTGGAGTCGGCCAGGTCTCAGCTGCCCACAGAGCCCAAGGCAAATACAAGGTCATCAGGAGGATCTGTGATCTTGCTTGTGCACACTGCCAGAGTCCTGGGGATCTGGACTCAGCTGAACTCACCCTGTCTGTCTCCA